>KK117696.1:107879-139166 GCA_000611955.2 Stegodyphus mimosarum
TTTCATCAAAATCCACCCACCACATTCCTGAGTGAAGGGGGGATATGTGAAATGTTATCTCTGCTAACAATTGATGTCACACCTCCTCTTAGGAAACATGCCATGGCCTTCATATATTTAGGGGTGCTGTAGAAGTGCACTACATGCAGATAGGGAAAATGTTGGCTGCTGTTTTACGTTTTGAGAAGGCAGGAAGAAAAAACTTTACCTTTGACCTTGCAGAATGCCTTATTTTGCTAATGATGTATTTAGACAGCATGCAAAATCTGAAAATCAACATTATAGTATGCAATTCGTTTTAAATTTCTGATTCTAAATAATTTCTAATAATTCTGATTCTAAATAATGCAAAGCTGTGTATTTAATATGATTAATAAGGATCTTCCTATAAGAGTGAAGTAAATTAATAATTCCTTTTTCACGATTTCAAATGTATAGGCACGTCGTTGCATGCTGTAAAATGACTCCCATTCAGAAAAGTCATCGTTCCTGCCTTCAGTTGCACATCTCCATCTAAAATGCATATTTACAAGTAGCATATTTTCAGATATTGGGAAATTGCAGCTTCTTTGAATAGAGAACCATTTCAGCCATGTTTCTTCAACATCCTGATACTCATCTTTTGATCTCTTTATTTCACAGATAGAAATTATCAAGTCTGAATTTTTCACCACCAAACTAAACTTTGGATAAACCTTATTCCCTGCATTTTGCTATATACATTCTTTATTTTTCACATACTAATGTGACTTTCAAACCAGAATGTTGTGCCTGTATTGTTGAGCATGCACATGAATGTTTTAACACCAAAAATTTCTCCAATGCAGAGTGGAAAGAATTAGGTTAAACAAATATATGAAATTTTTTGTCTTTCTGAAAAATATGAAAAAGGTCTTGCTAAATCTCTCAAAAAATGTAAAGGATGCAAAATCCCTCATTCAGACAAAAGAACTTCAACAGCATTTTTACTGAAAAAAAATAACCGATAAGAATAAAGAAATTTCGGTTCCATAAAAGATGATTCACCATTTGTGTGTCTTGGTTCTCCAAGAAATAGACATTACACCTGATTCGCATCAGCTTTATTAAAAATGCATAGAAACCTGATGGTAAAGATAAGAACAGTTACTTAAAATTATTTTCTGCTATTCTGACATGGATGGAAATCTATCCTCCTAAACATAGGTTAGTAATTTTTCATTTAAGACATTTTGGAAGAAGTTATGATAGGTATGTGAAGTTTCAGTGAAAGATATTCATAAACTCCTTATATCTGATTTTCATACATTTAGAAGTTCGCTGTAGCTGTGTAAAGTCATTAAGTATATAAGAAAATGGATGGGATCAAAAAGTTTATTCTTTATGAACTGAGTTGGCTGTAACAGGTTGTAAAAGAAACTACAGATTAGAAAATATGCAATAAATAGAGAGCTTACATTTGAAGCTTTCTAACGTGAGTTATCATTTTTGATTATTTGAAGTTACAATGTATCATTTTTATATAATAACTAAATGACTGATTTTCTAAATTAAACTTCTACTGAATTTAATCCTGCAAGTCCATTGATTTTTTCAGTTAAATTGCATCCAGTTATGTTTGAACTATAAATTACGCAAAATAGCCAATCTGATGATTTTCTGTTATGGTTCCATAGGGGACTGAGGAGGACCATCAAATTTTATTACATAATTTTAGTGTTCTAATTGTAGTATATTCTTTTAAGACAAATATTGAAATATATAAATATTTATTTTTTAAATTTAATCATTGCCATTATGCATGCTTTTTATTTAATGTAATTGGAAAAGTTTTTCGTCAGTTTTTAAAGGGGATGGGGAATCTGAAAGGGGTCATATTTAAATGTTTTTAAAGTTTAATATGGTTTATCTGTATAGATTGTCAATACAGATGAATATACATTTAGGAATGCTATATATCTTCTGTATGTATGAAAAGTGAAAAAAAATATAGCTAATTCTATAAAAATATTGGATATTTTTAATTAGATATATCATGAATTAAATACATTTTGATTTATATCAGAATAAAAGGTTAAAAAATAATATTCTAAAGAACTGCATCTATTGTCTATCATACTAAGCTATTTTAAAGTAGCAGACTAAATTTGAAGGCTAAATATCTTACATTTTGCTACATGGTGCAAAATCATGTTTCAAGCCTGATAGCCCTTTTAAGATAAAAATTAGAATGATTATGAAAATGGGCCTTCAAAATATATTCTAGACTTTATTTTATCACATCCCTCATGTATTTGTTCTTGTTTAATCACATGCTTTAGTGTAAGTATTTTATTATTAATATAGTGATCATGTTGTCATGTGCTTTAGTTAATATTTCACTGTAAGAAGAGAGTTGGAGAAAGTTTTCTGTTTGTCCAAATAATTTATTTTTTAATTATACTTCTACATCATATTCTAGATTAATAAATGCATAGATTTTCTAACACTTTCAAAGATGCTTTTATTTGTTTAATTGTAGCATATTTAGCTATACAATATTATTGTATAAATGTTTTTTAATTTATTAGCAGGGTTCCATATGGTTCTGGTACGAACATTCTGCTTGTGCAGTTCTGTGCTTGTATTATGAATCATGTTGGTTATGATCTTACTTCTCATTTTAAACTATGCCGCTACATGTAAAATTTGCTTAAACCTCTGAGTACATGATGAAACGAGGCATAAAAGAAAGAATCATAAAACAAATTGTTAGTAAAACTTAAATGTCACTAATCTCTTTAAATATGTATATGTGACTATTATAAGTGTAAGATATAAATAATATAAGTGTAAATTTTGGAAGAATTTTGTATTTTAAGGATAAATACCTGATAAATTTTACAGAGTTGATTTTATTCTCAAATTTGTTTTATAGTTATGTTAAATATTATATTATGTTTAATGATAATGTATCCTACTCACAGATTTATTTTTTCTTAGAATGGTATTACAAAAGTGAAGTTCAAGTAGAGATAATTGCTTAGTTTATTTCATTCCCTTTGCTGATAAATCCTTTTTTCATTAATGGTCCTTAAAGTTTCTTGAAAGTACTTAATTTCAATGTGTAGAAATGTGTACAAACCCTGAATAAGTAAATACATGTATGTTTTGTATATGGTCAACTGATTATTTTTAGCAATTGCCTTTTAATCAGTAGTGTTTTTCTATGATCTGTCAGTTTTGAAATTTTCTCATTTAGAAAGCTGTTTTTGCCAGCATGGTATTTCTGGAATGTGTTTTGTTAATTTTTGCATATTTTGAAGAAATTTCTTTTTCGCAGGTTGTAAATTGCTTTAAAAAAAATTTTTTTTTGATAACCATTATTAAAATACTTTTCAAAAGCTTTAAACATTTAAAATTTTAATATTTTAAAGTTCATGTACTCTATGGTTATATTCAAAGTTATTCTTTATACAAAATATACAATTTTTTTGGCATAAAAGTTTCAGAAAAATTGTAATGTAATAAATAGTAATTATTAATATTATATTATTTCTGTCTTTTTGTAATAGTAAATTATTAAACATTTTCTAAAAATAATCTGTGTGAATTATTTTTAGTAACCTCTGGAGTTGCATGTAAGGAGAAATAGGTGATGTTTAATTTTTTTAATGGAATTGGAATATACACATTAATGCGATTAAAATCTGTGCACGTCTGTCTGTCTTTGTATTTGTTTGTTTGTAGCATCATCTCCTCTGGAATAGCAGAGAGTTGAGTTTCAAGAGAGGTACCCCAAATTCCAAAAATTTGTGGGAAATCGTTTCAATCATTCTCATCTTTTTACGATTTTAGTCAGCCAATATATTAATTAAAAATCTCTTAAAATGCGAATTTTTACCCTGAAAATTCCTTTTTTCATTGGCCTTCACTGCTGTTCGGCGTGCTGCATCAGAGTACATACGAGGTGGAATTTAAAAAATGCTATATGTCTTTTCTAAACAGAGGTAGAGTAAAATTTTTCGTGGAATAAAACTTTTAAATTTTGCTTTGGGCACAGCCTGCTTATCTGGTGGGTTTGTCCACTAGTTGTCTCATAAAATGTGAGATACTTAAAAAAAAAAAAAAAGCTGAGTAATGGCTAGAATTCTTACCTGTACTTTAAATTTTTATTTTTTATTTTAGCTTGAATTTATGTCTTATAAAATTTTAATGTTTTTTAACATTATTTGTGAAATATATTTTAATTGTGCAAATATTCTAAATTCAGACAAAGAGGATAAAGCTGGAAAAGAAAAGCAGACAAAGAAACCTCCTCCTCCCAAAAAAACCACAGTTCCACAGTCAACTTCAGCACCACAGGCAACCACAAATACAAGTTTTCAAACTTCAACCTTTTCACCTGTAATTATGCCTGGATCAGCTGTAAGTAATTCTACACCTTCTGCACCTGTCAACACTACTGAACCTGTCAGCACTGCTGCATCTGTGAGCAATTCTGAGGCTGCTTCTGGTCAAAAAAGAACACTAAGGAATTTTGAAACTAGTAAGCCAAAATGTTTTTCGTGTATAAAATGGTCTAGTCATTTGGTTAGAAAGTAAGCTTTATTGGTTATTTGGACTTATGATCAAAATTTAAGCTTAATTTTTATGAGAGGAGCAATTCAACAATAAACTCCCTAAAAGATTTTATTATTGCAAAGAAATAAATTTTTGGTGTAAAAGTAACATATGACCATTAGTGATCTCTAAATATATAAAGATTTAAATTTACTTATTTATATTTGTTGGCATTATTTCTCTATCTGGTTGGAAGATTATTTATCATTTAGTGTATGTTAACTTTTTTTGTAAATATTTTGTTGTATTGTATTCTTTAATAATCTAAATATTATCCTGATGAATTAAGGTTATGAAGGCTAAAAATAAAATAATTACTCAAATCTAGCTAATAAATGTAGTTTAAATGCTGCTCTCTGTCAGCAAGTCCAAAATGCCATACTATTCGAAGGGGTTAAGCCAAAAGAAAATATTTTATTCATAAAAGGTTGATAATTATGTAAATGAATGTAAAAATAAAAGAAAAACGTAAATGTTAATACATGATAAAATTGAAAAAATGTAAATGTCTTAAGAAAAAAGACAAAATTAAATATGTACAATGAAATTCCAAGTAAATCAGTATCACGCAGGAATAATCCAAAAAACTCGCCCAAAAGAATGAGGAAACATATGCTGCCTTCTAATCAGATATATATATATTATATTATTGTCCTTTAATTTTTGTTTTCATGCCTATGTCTCTTTTTAGTATTTTTCATATGTAATTTAAACAGGTGTAATAAATTTTAAAAGAAATCGTTTTCTCAACATCTGAATAATAAATTAAGGTATTTTCTAATACTTTATTATGGAACAGTCCATTTTGCTTATGAACCCTTCATTTGTTCCTTTTGTTTTCACAGTTCAGCATCCACCCGTAATAATTCTCACCATGTCAGTGATTTACCAGCTTCATACCTGTCTTCCATTTCTGTAAGGTCTTAATAATAAATCTCTTCCATTTTAATGTCTTTGTTCAGAAAATGAGTTTTAAAATGTAACTTACTGAAGCACTGAATTTGAACTTGTTTTCAGTAGTGATTGCATATTTTCATTACAACCATTATCACCAAACAACTCAGTTGACAACCTTGTCTATCATGTATACTAAATATCTACTTTTCCCTATTCTTTTCTTTCCTTTCTTTCATTTATTTATTTACTTTAGGATTGTAGACACATATCTTTATTCTCTGATTCAATCATAGTTTCTGATGATCATATAGTATTAAAAAAAACATTTGAACCATTATCATTTGAAGTATGGAAGTGTGATTCAAATTTTGTTTTTTACCTTAAAAGATTACCAACAAAATAATGACCAAAAAATAAAATATGACTAATTATTGTAAAGCATATGGATTTGTGCCAGTTTTCACAAAACATTTTAGGCATGTAAAGAACTATTCTATAGAGGTTTAAACAAATGCTATTTAGCAGCTGATTATGTTATCTTACTCCAAATCTTTTACAAAGAAAGCGGACAAATTTCAACTTTTGGCATTTGGTCAGGCAGCTTATGAAATTATAGATGCAGAGTTTGTATGGATGCAATTGATGGTAAGATATTAATGACTGAGCATTATTTTCTCTTTCTTATTCCATAAGCCTTTTATCCTCCCTCTCATTTCCATGACAGCTTGATATCTTTGTCATTGCAACCTTCCTATGTGCTTGCTTTCTTTTCATTTTTAGTGGTTAAATGTTGTATGTATATTATTTCTATTTATGTGGACAGCATATTTACTTCAACGTTAATTGAAGTAATGTTATTTAATATAAAGAGTAATTTAGAATTTATAGTTTTCATTGAAGACCTGGGAACTTTTCTCATATAAACTTATAATAATTTTCTTTTCACTTTATGTCATTTTATCATGCAAAAATTTTCACAAGAACATTTTACCGTCATAAAAAGGAAGAAACTTGTATCTCATATTTTGTATCTAGATGGTGGAATTTTTAATGTAGAGAAGCTAAATGTTAAAATTAAGTATTAATGACAGAAGAAAGAAAATGTATAATTAATATTAAATTTTTTAAATATTTTCTTTTTTTATGACTACTGAATATATTTTTGCATCTGTGTTTTAATTTTTTATTTTTACATCCATTTAAAAATCTAAATTTTACTTTCTGTAATATGCAAAACAATAATTATATTTTTATTATTTATTTATTTAACATTTAATTTTGTAATGAGCTGTTTTATCTTTTTTCCAGTATGTAAGATTGTGAATACTCATCCACATGAATATCTTGTAGATATATACGATCTTCTTTACTTGAAAAAACATGAGGTATTGTTTGAGAATTTTATAAATCGTATTTTATTTAAAATTTTATATTTATATGTACATTACTTCTGTATAATGCAAAATAGGTCAATATAAGGTCTGCTAGTTGTAAAACATAATTTGTTTTAAAAACATATTTTTGTGTGAGTCAGAAGTATGGCTGTGTATTTAAGCACATCATGTGATGACAGATTATGGTTAGGAACAACATTTCAACTAAGCTTTGCTTAAAACTACTGGTTATTTTAAATACTTTCTGTCCTTATCAGTGGTATTGCAAGTCCTTTGAATAACTTACCTTTTCTGTCACTGCAATTATAACTTTTTGCTGCTTGTCCAGTACCATCTTTTTAATGAAAAGTTTTTAAGTTTAATATTCCACTCACCTCTGCATAATATACTGACATACTACTTTAACTTCAGATGTGTAACTTTTTTCCTGACCCTCTCTCTACTTCTGAAAGCAGTTATATACTATTATGTTGTATTATTATTATTATTATTATTCATTTATTTCATTATCACATTATCAAATATTCTAAAGTGCCACTGAATTAGGGATAAGACATGGCTGTGAAAATTTTGTGGTGCTGTGCCGCATTTATGGTGGCATGAGGCCATTGTGGTAACTGCATATTTGGCTAATTATATAGTTATTGTTAAGTAGTCATTTCAGTTGTCAGTATGAGTAAAACTTCTGATTAAGACACCTTTAATCCTGGAAACATAGTAGACAGTTGATGCATGGGCCATTCAATTTCTGAAATCATCAGATAACAAGGATTTTCAGGGTTTGATAGTATCAAGATTATACAAAGAAACGCGGATAGTGGGGGGGGGGACTAGTGATCGGGCAAATTGTAAAGGACAATTAGCTTTGAATGGTGGTGCCTAGAAACTCTGACTAAATTCTACTGATTATCATCCTATATTATTTTTAAAGAAATTAAATAATGAAGAATCTGCATATATGTATGTTCTAGCATTGTTTAAAAAAAAAAAGAGAGCCATCCGTTTTGAATAACGTAGTCTTCTGCCTGAATTTTTAAATTTTATGTTTCATACTGTGTAAGAATTTTTAATTAACAAACTCAATGATTTTAAAGCGAGGAGTGGCAGCACTGTACAGAATAAAACATTTTTAATTCCAACATGCGATACTGTTTATAAGAAATTCTAAAGATACGCTATTTTTAAACATTTTGTGACTTTTATGTTGAATTGAATTTTATGTGGCATACATGCAAAGAATATGATATTTAATTAAGAAATTTGACACAAAATATTAATAATAAAAAGATCAAGAAAAAGTTTTGCAAGACGGCTTACTAAGAAACTTGAATATTGATATGATGAGCTCAGAAAAGACTGAAAAAGCAGAAAAATGCATTCCAAAATTTAATATTGCATCATAAATTTTAAATATACATTTCTATGCTGTTGTTAAAATGTTTATAATTTTACTGAGTATTGTATGGTATAAGTGCACAGAAAATAATGTTTAATATTGTAAGTTCAGCAAGAGCATAAAAAAGCCTTAAACCCTTTTGGGTGGGCATTTGTAAAACCTACTTTCAGCTGTTTCAGCAATACCAGAGGCTTTAAATAAACACAGAGATTTCACTTCTGATTTATTAGTGTGAATTTTGACATAATACGGCAGTTTTCCATTAGTCTGTTTAATATTTATAGCACAAGGTATAGGAATAGAAGGGTATCTATTCGCATTAGAAAGTAAAACTGCCTTGCAACTTATTTTGAAAGTCTTAATGTACAGTTTTAATAACTGTATAACAATATAAGTTGAATCATTGACCCTCAGCCAGCATTACAATTATATATTCATTCACAGCTGCTAAATAATTTTATTTTTCTCTTTTTAAATTTGATGCAAATTCTGTGTTTTGCACTGTATGTTTAAACTAATTATAAGATTTCTTGTTAGTCTATGATAATATCTGTGTCTTCTGCTTCAATAACAGAACTTGCTTTAAAAATATCACTTTCATATGAAAAAACAAATATGTCTAAAAAATGATTGGTGATTACATCCTTAAGCTCAATTTCAGAATAAATGGGCTGTAAATTGTGTGAAATACCCATCATTTTTAAAATTCAGTTTGTGAATAATTTTTTGTGAACAGTCTGTAACTGCAGTAAAACTGAAATTTTGTTCTGACTATTAAGGCATAAGAAAAGATATAAATAAAGTATTTATTTAAAAATGTTTCTTACAACATTTTAGAACTATGTATGTAAGCTTTAAATTTTGTTTTCAGTGTTGCTTTTTATTGTAAGTAATAATTTTTGTGTGTTTTCAGCCAAGTACTCTAAGAAATGATATACTTGATTTTAGCGGCTTTACATTTGAAAAGGGTTCTACTGAATATATAAAACGCAAACAGCTATTGGATAGGTAGGATTAATTTAATTTTCTTTATATTTTATTTAATGCATAATTATATTTTCTTATGATTTATTTTTTAATATTTTAGAATGCTTTATAATTCAGTCCGAAGAATATATAATACTTTAATCCATACTACCACTGAAGTAAAGGTGTATTCTAAACCAACTATGATTGCTGAAATATTCCAGTTTCTGTTTAAATTACCAGATCATGATACTAGTAAGTTAGCTTTAAGTAAATTTCTTAATTACAAACTTTTTTTTTAATCTTAAATTTATATGTAGTAATAATATAGCTATTTAACTTCTTTTTAGTTGTGATATATGTTTTCATTGGTGTGTGTGAGGTATTATATACAAATGTTTATGAGAAATGAAATTACAAAATTTTATGAGAAATGAAGTTTTCACAAAAGCTGAATTAAAAGTTCATTAAAATTTAATAAGTTTCTGTTTAATTTATAGATTGTGCGTAAGTATCATTGAGCATCAACTTGAAATGCCAACTTTTTTATGGAATTCATGATTTTAGCACAAAAACTGTTCTGTTATTTTATTCATAAACATAAGTTACTCAGAATAAATGCTGTTTCTTACATTGACAGTTGCAGTATAAATTCTTTAAAAATCAGTAATATTTTTTAAAGTAATTGGTTTCACATATAACTGCAATACAGCACTAATTATTGATATTGCTAACAATATGAAAATGCAATTTTGAGCTTAACCCTTTATTTCTGTGCTAGACTTTAAAGTCTCCTCAATAAAATCACGCAGTTATCTCTCGACAGGACTTTTAAGCTCCAGTTTTTAATTTTTTTTTAAAAAAATGAAAAACTAACAACATTTTTGTAAATTTAATACCAGATGTTTCTAAATAAATGTAATAAAAATGTTTGAAACTCTTTTTAAAAAAATCAAGTAATTTGAGACGTAAAGAATTAAAAGGAACAGTAATAGCTACACTAACATAATAAAGACAAGGATTTTATTTAAAAATGGATTCATCTGTGGCTGCATAACATAAGATGTGAAACATTTGAATACCCTCTCTTCATACTCATGATTCAGAATCGTCATAACTGGACAACAAGCAAACTACGAGCTCTTCTAACTTAGCCTTGAAACACATTAAAGAGAATCATTTTAAAGAACACCATATTATATATAAAGAAAGAATATAAATGTAATATAAAAAATTTAATTATATTTTTTATATTAGATTTATATTCTTTTTGTTACTTTATTAAATCTGTTGTATTCATAAAGCTTCTTTGTTAATCCTCTACTCTGGCAACATTTTTTGTCTTTTAGCATACATTTGATTCAGTTCAATTTTAACATGTTTCAGGTCCATGCAAGTAAATTTTGCTGAGAAAATTCATTAAGGGCTTTTGTCTTCAAATGAATGACTTAAATAATTCAGCATGTTAGAAAATTGTCAATTTGTGTGAATATATTGTACATTTGTTAAAAGTATTGTAATGGTTTCAATATCTATGAATAAGCATTTTGGTAATTAGATATTTTTTAAATAGGTGTACGTCCTCCTCCAACTACCAAACCAGCTATAAAGCCAGCTTTGGCCAAAGGTTGCCCAGTTGTAAAAGTTGTGCCTGGGATGGTAAGTTTGTAGAGCTTCCCCCCTTTCCCCCTGTCCTCTTTTAAATAAATGCATGAATAATAATGAGACACAGTTTTAGTTCCTTCTTCTGGTTAATTTACTTACAATGCAGAACGTTAAGTACAGTTTCCAGAGAACCAAAAAATTTAATGTTTTATTACCATATGTATGTATTTTTTGGAGTTGGTGGTCAACTTTCCATTCATATTCTTTAGTGTCAGATGGTAATATTGAATCATATGACAATTATGTAAATGTAAGGATTACAATAGGGACTGGGACACTTAGCCGACAAGACACTCAACTGTCGGTTATTAGCCAACAGAGCATTTAACCAACATGGTTACTTAGCCGACAGGGCATTTAACTGTCACAGACATGTAGCTGACAGGACATTAACCAACACAGACAGTTAACCTACTAGACATTTAACTATAGGATAGGGACAAGTCATTTTAATCGACAGGACATTTAGCTGACTACGTTTAGCCGACATGTACCCAATAATTATTTAAACTTACTATCAATTAAAAGTTCCTGCTGCTTCTCTCAATATTTAAAGCATTTTTTCACCTATCCGAAAAATTTGTTTTTCGATTCTTCAATATGCCTTTTAATTCTTGTGGAATTCAGCATAGTTTGATATGTATCATATCGTCCAAATTTTAAAAAGTGTTGAAATTTCCCATCGGAGAAAATGAATTGTTTGTTCAAAAGAAATTTTGATTATTATTTACCGAAATTCGATGGCGCATATTTTTGTAACCTGTAAAAATATACATACAATTCTTCTTTGCCTAATCATTTTCTACATAATATTGTGTACTATGTATCCTCGTGGTGACAGTGGAAACTGCCTCTAGCCAGATAAGCGTAGATACTTTTTTGTTAAAGCAATTTCCTAAATTTGTGTAGACATGTTTTTCGTTAAATGGACATGTCTTTTAAATGTCCTGTTGGTTAAATGCTTAATAAAGAAAAATTTCCCGTTTTTCAAAAAAATTGATGCTATAATATCCTTTTTAATTAATAGATAAAATATCATTAGTACTTAAGATTGTTGTTAGTGGCAAAAATACCTTTTGGAATATTGCAGCATTTGCAATTTGTATGTTAATTTTCCCGATTGAAATGCAGAAGTAGAAGAGTAATTTAGCAAAATAGATGTAGTCCAATGAAAACTGAAATAAAATGCAACACCATGTGCTTTAAGGTTCACTGTCTGTGAAATGTGGCCTAAAAAGGGATAACAAATGTTAATAAAACTTTCTAATTCTAAAGGTAGCTTTCCTAAGATTGGTATCATGGGCACCTACCATACCAGTGAAGAGCAAATTGTAACTGAAATTGAACAGATCAACGTAATTGAAGAACTTCCTGATAAAATGAAAAATTTTTAACCAGATAAAAATTAAATGTTCTAAATAAAGGAAATAAATTTTAAATTATGTCCCTAATATATTTACGTTGTTTAGTAACGAATGATTCATTGGTTAACTAATACTCAAAATGTCTCTCATCCCGATCCAAGTTGTTTAGTGAGTGGGGTTTGAAAATAAAAGTAAGTCTAACTGGAGTTAGATGTCAGTACCTTATTAGAACTACGAAGAGTGAAAATTTAGTGTTTGCAAAAAACAAATTCAGTTCTGAATAAAAACAAAGACATTTAAATAATATCTTCCTCCTAAATTAACATTATACAACAGTTTATTTCTCTAAACTTTAACCTTTCTAAGTAACATTTCAAGTGAGAGGCATGGTCAGTAAAAATGATGTTGCAGAGCCGAGTATTTAATTCCTAGATATTTAATCCCACGAAGATGAGACGATTTGCTTATCCTTAGTTTAAAAATAGCAGAATGAAGTGTCACTGTACTAAAAAGATTACAGATCAAAGTGTGTTAGTAGGTGGAACCTAAAACATCAACTGTAGAGAATGTATATATATACACACACACAAAAAAAAAAAAATAAAAAAAAAAAAAAACAAAAAAAAAAAAAAAAAAAAGAAAAAAAAGAAAAAATTACCCTAAATAAAAATTATACTGCTCTCTCTCAAGATAAACTTTTGAAATTGTATTTTAATGGCAAAACATTGTAGTAAAAATGATTACAGATGGGTGTACCTGATTCCGACAGTTTAATAGAGTTGCTGATTTTTATATAGTGGAATGAAGCCTGTTGAAAATGAGGTAACAAGAAGTCTATCCTAAAATGCAATTATCATTGGAAGAGACGGATTGTGGATTAACCCTCCAGGCGGCAAGGCCGCATATATGCATTTAAAAATAATGGTTCTCATAGTGGCAAGGCAGCATATATGCGTCCAAATAATTTGGTCCTCATAGCGGCAAGGCAGCATATATTCGTAAACATAAATTTTGGCACGAAATGGCAAAGCAGCATATATGCGGCCTGTCTCAGAGTGCCCTCCCCTCCCCTCTCTTCTCTTAATGTAAACTGACAGGTGATAATTTTTCTCTGCGGGAGGTAACTGATGAGAGGAAACTAACTATTCGCTAGGGGCAAATGGGTTTTATCGTTAGGTTTTGAATAGCAACTCGGAATAAACAGCTCGCTTAAAACTTCCAGCTGTTCTGTGCTTATACCAGCTATAGTAAACTTAAATGTTTATGTACGTAAAGAGAATTTTCATTTTCCAGCCTAATTATTCTCCAAATTTTAGATACAGTTTGGCAAAATGTAATTAGAATTACAATTAAAATTGCAAGAAGCAGTAATTGTAACTGCAATAATATTTTGAAATATCTGATTTCAATTACATTGGAATTGTAATTAGCTTATGCAATTACTTTGCAATTACAATTAGAACGTAAGTACTTTTTAATTGTAACAATAATGCGTGTAATAGCATTTTAATTCTTAAATCTAGTTACAATTACAATGCAATGATAATCGCAAACATTATAATTATATAATCTAATTACAATTATAAATTTTATTGCATCTAATCACAACTACGGTAAATCTGTAATTGCAAATACATTATTAATATATTAGCTAATTACAACATAATTTTAACTGCAATTGCAGTAGGTAATTATAACCACGTAATTAAAGAAGTAATTGTCTCTGATAATTAGAATTACTTAACCTAGTGAAATCATGATCATAATTGTAATTCTAAGTGTAGTATGCAAATAAAATTGCATTGTAGTTGTAATAAAATTATGCAATTACTAAGTAGTTATAGTTAAAAAGTAGCTGTTTTTTTAATTACAATTACAATTTACGTAATTTCATTTAAATTGCATTTCTGTGTTTATGAAATCCAATTTCATATTCAATGCAATTGCGATGTAATTGCATAATCTAATTGCAATCATATAATCTAATTACAATTACACTGTAATTGTAACTCCAGTAAGTAATTATAATTATGTAATTAGGATAGCAATTGTTTCTGGTTAAAGCAGTTACGTAACCCAGGAAAATCACGATTTTAATTGCAAATGTAATTGTAGAATGCAATTGAAAACACATAGTAATTGTAATAATATTATGCAATTATTTTGTAATTACAATGTAACAATTTTTAATTACTTATACAATTTACGCAAATGCATTTTAATTATAATTACATTTTAATTGTGAAATCTAATTCGATAAACAGTATAACTGTAATTATATAATCTAATAAAAATTACAATGCAATTGTAATGACCTCTTAATTAAAATTACACAGCAGATGATTGTAATTATTTAATCGGAAAAGTAACTGCCCCTTATAATTTCAATGACAGGATAAGGAAATCGTGACGATATTTGAAAATTACAGTAAATCATTTGATATCCGAAATACTTCTACATTTTGGATGATGAGTTTTTAAATAATACAACGGGATAATCACCTATAAGACAAATGTTAATATTTTCTGTCATGTCTTCTGAATCATCTTACATGTATTGTAGTTTGTGATACCAGCATAAATTGGAATTTATTTAAAGGAAGTATTTTATATAGACCGCAATGCGCATAACGTTAGTAAGCGCTTATGTATGTTTATGATCGTCTTCTATATACATGCGAATTTAAATTACAAGATTAAGGAAAAGCAAGCAAAGAGCGTATGCCTGTGCAAAGGGACGCTTTCGCGAAGGATTTGTTACGGGAATCTTGTCTTGTTTTACATTACACAAGAAATAAATCATAAAAATTACATTTATCTTTTCCTTTTCAGAAAGGGGATCATCAAGGACTAAACCAAGTCTCATAATTTTATCCAATCTTCAAAAATGATGCTGATCAGCAATCAGTATGCTTAATTGCTGTGTATACTAAACATTTTACTAAATCCATTTATTATGAACTATCGCCCAGACGGGAAAGTGGTTCATGACTCTGGTTGCCGTACCGATGAGCCTGGGTTCGAATCCCGGATACGGCATGAATGTAATTGGGTTGTCCTCTTCATAGCAGGCAACGGTGGCCCACATATTAGTTGCCTCCTTAATTACGTGACCGGCCTTAGTAGTAATCAACGTCTATAAACGGCTAAGACCTGCCATTGGAAAAAAAATATATTACCAATTGGTCAACCAATTCAATATAAGACGCATTTTCCATAAAGAGTTCAAATGCATTACAGTGAAAGGACTTGCATGAACTATTTTCCGCCATTGTTTCACGTAAGAACAGATAAAAGCATTATTTTCTTATGCACCTGGGATTGTTATATTATTTGGATTACGTTAAAGCCTGCAAAGATGCTCCTGTGGATGACTTTCTAAGGGAAACTGGCTCATGTTCACATCCCCCGTTAATAAAAGCAGGAAAAGATCTTTATTTAACTGAATGCAACGAGACGTTTAAGAATGGTGTATTCATAGCGAACTTTCTAAAAGAAAATGATTTGTATTCATGTTACACAAAAGGAAATCCATGGAGATATCTAAACATTTAGATTGTTTGCCAAAATTGGCATCCGATTTGAACTAGTAGTATTCAAAAGCCGACTTTATTACTCAGCTGAGCCAAAAATCTAATTGCTATTGAAGTTATATTGTAATTCAAACAATTATTGTATTACAATTATTTTTTAATTTTTTTTCCCAATGGCAGATTATGAACAGTTACAGAGTAACACAGTCGATTAATCTATACAAGGCCAGATGGGGTGGTCTCTTTATTATGGAGGCACCTAATAGGCCACCATCGCCTCCTATGAAGGGCCGAACAGTTATAACCATGCCTTCTCCGGGATTCAAACCCAGGCCCTTCGGTATCAGTCAGGCTTCCCTAACCACTATACCGTCTGGGCGGCACAATTGCAATTATAACTGCATTAGTTATAGTTTTAACTACAAAGTAACTACAATGAATTACCAGATTTTCTCAGTCAATAACAGATAGCTTAAACTTTAAAGAGAAATGGAAGGTCTTATAATTTGTCGAATGACAATATTCTAAGAAAGTGTAGTCTCCAAGGATGGTCGAAGTTTAATTGCGGTCTTACATTTCGCATACTCGCAGCATTTACCCAAAGGGCTGTTCTAAGATTATTTCTGTTACATTATAATTCTAGTTAATACAGATACAATGTTACTTTAAGGGTTAGAATTATATTATAGTTCTAATGCCAAATAAATGCTATAGTTTAGTATACTTATCTTATCACAATATTAAAATTTTAATACCGTTTTATTTTATTTATCGTATCACAATATTAAGCTTTTTAATACCGTCGGTACTGAAAAAATGTTTTACTACTGTAACGAAATGTATATTCGATAATATTTTCTCATTGCTGTTTTTCTTATATATTTTTCTGCATAATTCATAAAAGTTTGAAATGGAAATAATTCTGAGGCTTTTTTAATACTTCTAAATTTTCATGAAATAAAGTTCCATTAAGGTTTACTTGAAGGAGACTCTCAGTGCAAACACTCGAAAACAAGTTATGCTATATTTACATATTATGAAATGGTTGAATGTACAGTATTTTCTTGTAACAGCGGTGCTTAATATATTGCGTTTTCTGAGAGAATGCATGTGTTGCCTAAAATCGAATTTAAATCACTCTAATCAGAATTATTGCCTAAAGTATTAAATTGTAATTTTTACAGCATCAATCGAATTAGTGGATTTTATTGAAGATAAAAATTTGTTGATTTGTTGATATTGACAAGCTATATTATTTTTTGTACTATAATGAATAATGCGAGACATCAGCAGACCTAATAGCTAGAGTAAATTCAGGATATGGTAACTTAAAAAAAATAATAAAAATAAACTGAAAAAAGAAAGCGAAAAGGAACTGAATACAGTGGGAAAGAGGAGGCTTACTATGGTGAAACATTAGAAACGTGTAGACAAAGTGTTAATACTATATGTGAAAAAATAGTAAGGACAAATTGAAATATATCATAGCTACGTTTAGTGTTATCTATTTTACATTAATATCTGTATCAATATTAATATAAATACCGAAAAATACTTAAAAAATAGGTGCTTTCAAAAAGAAAAAAATTGCAGTCTGAAAATTTATAGCATAATATCTCAATGAAAATTTTACTATCAAAGTTTTTAAAATTAGAATATTTAAAATAATTTTTAAATTAGAAATGTCATAAAGTTGTTATTATTATTAATATTATTTTTCTCTTAAGTAAAAAGGATATCAAGTGTCTACATCCTAAAATTAAATTTGCATTGCTATTTACTTAACACATAAATCAGCTCGAAACGAATTATAGCATTAAAAGGTCGAGCATTAGTTCTGCATTTCTATTGTTAGAAACATCCTCATTAAAGTCTTTCTAAAAATTTTCTAAAAATCTCCACGGAAAGGAAATCTTGAAGGAGCTGGTGGAATATCTTGCATATATATTTCACACCAGTCTCTAACGTCTGTGATTCCACAACTTCAATCTGAATCGCTATCAGATTCTGATGATTCGCAAGATTCAATATCTGGAGAAAGTAGTGCATCTTCACTATCAGAGCCACTCTCCATTATATAAGTTGAAAAATAAACTTACGTTGATAATTTTAAAACTACAATTGATTGAAAAAAAAGCTAAAGTACAAAATACAAAAATGTTAACTTCAACATAAGGATTTCAAAAAAAGAACTAAGAATTTTCATTACTAACTTCAAATTGAAAGCGCTTCAGCTATTGTTAAATTGTATCTTTTCCTCCGCGAAATTATGCTGTCAACAAAATTTCTTATGTTTACAAATAATGTTTTACTACATGCCCTATTTTATTCAATAAACTTAGAAACGGTACAAGACGGCTTTATTCATTTCAAATAGAAGAGAGTTTTGAAAAGAGAGCGGAACTTTTCAAGTAATTTGATTCCTTCCGAAGGTCGCCTTAAACATAACAATTTATAACTGTCAGCTTTTACAACTAGGAATCAGATTAACTCTATTGTTTGGTAAACCGGACTGTCTAGTAATGTCTTCGGTACTGTCTAGTTTCCGGGAATGGCGATGTATGCAAGCGTTTTCCTCTTTCTGCCGTAAGAATAAACAGCTCATAGGGGAATTCTGAAAAGTATATAACCCTTTCATATATGTGCTCATACCCTGATATTAACAATAGCGTTTCTTAATTTAGATAGCTTTGAGCATGCAAATTCAGTAAACATCAGAAAACAAGTACCACACTTATAACAAAGCAGGTTATCTCAGTAAAGGAACGGAATTAAGTACCGGCGAAGGCAAGATTTTCCCATGTTTTGAAGACTAAGTAATTTATTCCTTTCAGAAAGTTTTCTCGGAAAGCAAATCATCACTTACGGATAGAAAAATGTTCTAAGAACTATGGGATAAATTTATAATGGGAATTAAAAGAATGAAAGAAATCGGAAACTCTTTTCTTGTAATTATTTTACTCCTCGAAAGTTGGTTTCAGTATCCCCTTTTTAAGAAAATGACAGATGAAATGGATTTCAGAAACAGAATCTCGAAATCATCAATAGCTATCCAATATTTCTGCATTTGTAAATATTTATTTAATTTGCATTTCAACCAAATGTTGAAAACAAAGCGGAAAAAAAATCTCCTTACAAAAGGGAAAAAAATGATTCTCATTCTTTTACAGTGATATTCCATTAAAATATATCAGAAAATCGTATCACTGTTGGATGCAATAAATACTTATTTTAGACATGTTGCCTTTTACGGATGCAACTCTCTTCTGCAACTGAACACTGGTAGTTTCGCCTAGGTTTGAATTCCGGCGAATGCGTTCGTTTCTTGGTATTTTGGTGAATTTTAGGTTGAATACACGAAACCAGTTTCCCTGAAAAAGTCATCTACAAAGGCATCCTTTTCCTCAAGAAGATACCCATCGTATGCTATCTGCCTGACGAATGTGGAAGAATTTTTCTTGTCTTTTACACAGCTTTCGTAATCAGATATTATTTTATTGAATATGTTTAATATGCGAAACTATAAGTTATGGAAAACTCAATGACATATTTATTTAGATTAATAAAAAGGTAAAAATTAGATGCATCATCGGCACCATTTTGTTAGTAATATCATTATACAATCCATTGTATTTTTTTTTTTCATTCTTTTTAGTGTACTGGGGAATTAAGAAAGAAAATTTCTCAAAAGTATCATCATGTTTTCGTAAACTGATATATAGTGTTAAATTATTACATTAAATCTCAGTTCATTACAGCAGAAATCGTAAATAGCTTCATTATGTATAGCTCTTGCTACATTGAGCTTTCTCAAGTTAATCTGCGTCGATCCACATAATCGAGAAGCAGGTCGATGCTAGACATTTTGCCTCCCAGTGCAATCGCTGTGGGATCTTAATTCTATTGCCAGATGTTCTATAAATTTAAATATTTTGACATGCCTAAATTCTGTTGCTCTCTGCTTCTCTACATTCTAAAACTTTTGCCGTCAAATAAATTTTTGTTGCCAAGTGCCAAATTCTTAGAATTTCGCCATCCCTAAATTTTCTTGTTCGATGCCTCTTTAAATTCTAAGAATTTTTCAGCCATTAAAATCTGCCTCTCGGCCAGACGTGTTTTTCGATGCCACATATGGCATTGAAAACGGTTGCAAAATCGGAATTTTAAAAGCAAACTTCCTACTTTTCATCAAATAAATTTTATTGATTAGAAGTGCTATGGAAGCATTAAAACATTTATGTAATAAATACACAAATACTTCAGAAACTTTTTTTTTCTCTACTGAAGAAATGCCTGTCTCTGACTACCTGCAAAATTGATTAAGTTTTATCCAAAATCAATGTGAAAGAGTTTCTTTTTGGCCTAATATTAAATTTTACATTGGCATGTTCCTATCCCTATTTAATGTTGACAAGATTTATTCAAAAATTACTGTTCTTATTTTTTATTTTAAAACAAACAATTTAAATGGAAATCCTCAGCTTGCTTTTATTTACTTAAATAATAACATTTGATAATGTGAATTGAGATCTCTGTCTAAAGGGAGGAATGCCTCGGTGGAGGGCGTTCTAAGAGAAACTTGCTCACATCCACATTATGCACAGGGAAAATCACAAAAATTCCACTTTGAAAGATAAAAGTAGTGGCCCACCAGCGACTGAGTGGTTAAAACCGCTGAACACTGGTAGTTTGATCCGGGGTTCGAGTCTCGCTGAACGGGCTAGCTGCATGGGCGTTTTTCGTGGTTTTCTCCATGTGTAACGTGGATACAAGTTAGTTTCCCTTAAAAAGTCCTCCACGGGGTAACCATCCCTTTCCGTGTAGTGCCTAAGGGCGGAGTACGTTATAAGAAAAAAAAAAAGGTAAAAGTATCTAATATTCTACATCTATATTTTTAAGAGATTTTCCTAACAATGAATTTTAGCAATTTAATACAAGTGCTATATTTAATTAAGAATTAAAACAATGTTCTTTTGTGATTTACATAAGGTAACTCTTTCTGTCAAAAATAATCATATGAAAATGCACCGAATTTCACTACCATGTAATTTAGTTCGGAAGCTGAGAGGTATCTGTGACATCTTGTCTGTATGTAGACAATTTTTAATAAGGTTACGACTGAAATTTATTTCAAAATATTCTATATCTCATAACTTCTATCAACCAATAAATGAGATAAAGGTAAACTTCCCTTTCGTAAATATGAAACAAGATAAACGAAATAAATTTGAGGTAAAATGAAATACAAACAATATGTCGAAATGACTGACACTGAGTATGTGTTTGTTATTTTAATGGTATTTTAATTATCAATTACATGTAACTTTCAATAAGAATTAGGTATTTTAAACCTCTTATAAATTTTTTCTTAGCGTTAAAGCTCGAGCATGAGTCAAAAGCAGAAAATTAGTTAAACTACACTGTCTCACTAGTTCGTAAGATTATATTACTGAGATATACATATAAAAACAAATTAACATTCTATAAAAATACATTAAAATACCGAAACGCAATAAAAATCAACATTTTTGTTTAGTAAGCAGCAGAGCCTGGGCAAGGGGGGAGGCACTTGCCTCAGGTGAATCACTAGAAGGGGCACCAAATTGGCTATACGAATTTGAAAATTACTTTAATTATGTTTTTAAATTTGTCTGTAATTACTAGGAGAAATAGGCTTTGTCAAACTTAAATTAATAAAAATAATAATTAAAAAAAAACTGTAAGAAAACCTGGAAATTAATGCAATGTGCATTTCGATGTTATTTCTTATTTATCAAAAAAGAATTTTTTAACGTTTTCATTTGAAAATTATAAATAATTGGCTACATTATTTTTCTGAATTTATAAAACTATGATTAAAAAATACTTTAAGGATTATGATACAATTATGCTATAAGAATTATTATGTTTTGATTTAATACAGTTACTTTTGCTCAATACAACTGTAGCTATTTTTATATATATATATTTTAGTGACGCGCATTTACCTTTCTGCCTCAGGTGAAAAAATATCTTGTCACGGCTCTCATAAGCAATTAAAATCAGAAATATGCACAAAATTAGTAACAAGGCAATAGAAAACTCCCTCTTCTGTTTTGGATTTCCAGAAAAAAAATATCTTTTATCGTCTAACCAAAGCATGAGCACAACAAAACGTGTTCCTTCCTCCGTAAGGGCAAAACCAGCCCATCTGCTTATTCGCCTCTAGGCAGTAATCAAAGGACAGTAGGAAACCATCACTTAAGTGAAACGACCTGTTGATCGTCCTACAAGGAGGGGGGAAGAAAATCTAACGAAGGCTGTTTTCAGGACAATTTTAGTTCCCGCTAAATGAAAAAAAATTTGTAAACATGGTTAATTTTTACTGCAGTTTTTGGAACGTAAATAGAATCGAATGCGAGGCGCCCGGTGGGTTAAGTAAAATGGACATTCTTACTTCGTGACAGTAAAAGGAATTTTTAGTAGTGGGAAGAGAGGATTGATGTTATATGGAAAGGAATGCAGAGTGATCTGTCGCAAAATAGTAATGAAACATGAAAAGCTAAAATAATAGGAATTTGAAAGTATTTAATGTCATTAGAGTAAACAAGAAAAATTATTGACAATGTGAAAGTGTTAAAAAAATCAAGTTGACTGAATGAAGAGGCTTTACGGATAATTATTGCAGATTAAAAATCAAATTGTAATTAAGTGACCTATTGTAAATAGCTAAAAAAATTTCTTTATTTCTTTTGAACAAACAATTCATTTTCCCTGACGGGTAATTTCAATGCTTTTTCAGTTTGGCCGATATATACCAAATGACACGATATATATCAAACTATGCTAAATTCCACAAGGATCAAAAAGTGCATTGAAGAATCAAAAAATGAATTTTACTGGTAGGGAGAAAAGTGCTTTAAAGATTGGGAGAATCAGCTGGAACTTTGTAATTGGTAGTAAGTTTAAATAATTATTGGGTACGTGTTGGCTAAATGTCCAGTGGGCTAAGTGTCCATATCGGTTAAATGTTCTGTTGGCTAGTTGTCCTTATCAGCTGAATGTCCTTGTTGGCTAAATGGCCTGTCAGCTAACTGTCTGTGTTGGCTTAATGTCCTGTCGGTTAAGTGATTGTCAGCTAAATGTCTGCAACCAATTAAAATATGCAAGTATAGTGTACCTTTGGATATTTTAATACACTTTTTTTGGGTATTATATTTTGTGAGCTTTCATCAGAGAGCTAATTTGTGAGCTAATTCTGATTCAGTTATCTTTTTATGCAATAAACATTTCTTGAGACATATGGGACAAAAGATGAACTTTTGATCAAGAGTAATTTGCACTTTATATTTTGAAATATTGTATAAACCAGTTAAGCCATCCGGAGTTAGTGTTAGTTTACGTTGTGTCTTTAAAAATTCTGCATGAAGGAAGCTGCTGTTGGCTGATAGTCCTTTTTTGGGGGGTAGGGGAGTGACCTGCTTCTTAGTTTCTTTATTTTATTATTTCTTGACTTCTGTTATAGCTTGATACAAGGTCAACTATTGAATACACGTTTAGCTTTTTTAATGTGGATTCCAAGATAGTCCTGATTGCGTAGTCCAGGTCATCTAGTGCCTAGTCCTAGATTGTCCTGGTCATGCCACAGTTAATTATGCAAGCCAAACTGAAACCAAGTTTCTGAGTATTTTTTCTTAATTTCTCACATATTTAAAGTCATATGGAGGTTATATAGCTGAAATGCAGATATGTAAAGTGATGCTGGTTTTATCTCTTTTTGGGGTATGGACTTTTAAATTTATTATAATGTTTTATCTTCTTGGATATCCTGTTATCTTTGTAAGTCATGAAATGTTTAATTTTCACAGTTGATTTCCTGAGTTTTAAAACCGTTTAAATGTGTCATCAAACACCAAACATTCTTCTGTTATATCTTGCAATGTTTTCATCATCGTTACCTTGACTGTCTTCTTGGACTTAAAGTAAATATAAGATAAATATTATTCTGCCTTTGGCATTTCATGATGGACTGGTAGATTGCATTGATAATTGTTACGGATGTATGGTTTTACTCCTAAATGTTTTTTTTTTGTCAACCTTGAACGTGCGACAAAAAACATATACCACTGAGGATACAGCTTTTTGAAAAGAATTTCTTGACTTAATACAATCTCAACAATCACAAGGATTTCAAACATTTTTTAATCACATTTTCAAAATGTAAAATATTGCAACAGTTCTTCAATTTTAATTCTCTTCTGGTAATAAAACCATCCAAATATGTATTGTTCAATGTTTCTGCTGAACTGTACAATGGAGTAAAATTGCATGATGACAATTTGGTCTGCAATATATGTATTTATACTCCTACTTTGTTATTTATAATACAGAATTAAACTAGAATCTTTAATTAAAATTAAGAAAGTGGAAATAAAAAATTTTGTATAAACTTTGAAATATTAATAATTAGTGTAGAATAATGATGTCTGTTTTATTTTAGGATCTGAAATTAATTAATTTTTATTTTGCAGGCAGGAGCTACTGTTCCTCCAGGTAAAATTTTGTATAACAATTTGTTTGCATATTTGTCTGTACTGTGTTATTTTTATAATTTCCCTCTCTCCCCCTTCGCTTCTCATCCTTTTTATTCATTTTTAGATGTTCCGTGCAGAATCAGTTTTATAAAATCTGTTGAATAAGTAATAAACAAAACAAATTTTAGACTTTTCTTTAAAAAACTCACCCCCCTCTTATATATATATATGCTTTAAATTGAGAATGGAAGGCTCAGTTCATTTAGCTAGTGTGACTTAAGCGTTTTGAGTAATTATTTGACAGTGCTCACCTTTTCGAAATACTTAGAAGATTTTCAATTTGACTAAGAAACAAATAGTGCAAAAATTCTGATTATTTGTGTATAAATCAAAAGTTTCAAATGCATAGTTTGATCTAAATACAAAAGATAACCAGTTAAGAGACTAAACCATATAGGCTTTAAAATTTTTTTATCATGTGACTTTTTAGAAAAGTATGGTGAAGTCTGAATTTTTGTATAAGTGCTTCTCTGCAAAAAATTCCACTTATTATCTTTAATAAAGAAAACGTTTACCTTGTATTCACTGTAACTTACTGTACAAGTTTATTATCCATAGTAGATGAGAGGAAATAAATTTTCTAGCGTTATTTTGTGTGCATATTGACATAGATTATCTTTTTTGTCTTGCAAGTAGTATTTCCCTTTCTGCTAATTTTAGTGAACTTTCATATTCAGCACCTAACTGCCATTGATATCAATTTGAATTTCTTCTGCTGAAAGAGGGAGATCATTTAATACTTTTAAAATAGGTTTTGAGCTTCATGATTGTCTGAAGATCCTCAAACTTAATGCAGATTGAATGAATTAAACTTGGCAGGATAGTACTGCAAGGGTAAGAAGATGAGCGTTAAATTTTATAATACTATATTAGCCTGTAATTCAATTTTAAAATGCAGTATTCGGTTTTTCATATTTATTAACTTAGCATTTCTTGAAAGTGCTGTGAAATCATAATAAAACGAGAAAATACTTTATTCATAATCATTAATTAAACAAATTTCTAATTATTATTTTGTTTATATCTGTTCTGATTTATATAAATGGTGCCTTTTTTATGGCTGTCCTTATTTGTATACATGTAACCAATATTAAATCCAAATTTTCGGTTTCATATTACATATCATAAACAAAACACAATAAGCATAGTCTGAAATGAATGAAATTTTAAGTGTGTTTTTCCTTCAGCAAAACTAAATATTTCTTTTGCATTGTAATCATTTTTAAAAAGAAGAGGAAGTTTTTCATCATAATGAAAATATCATGATTAAATGCAGAATCAATAAACAGATTAAAGTTACACATTCATTCATCCACTAAAAAAAAAAAAAAAAAAAAAAAAAAAAAAAAAAAAGAAGAAGAAGAAGAAAGGAAGAGGAAGACAAGTGGTAGCATAAATTATTGGTTCCCCAAAAGAAATTATTTGAGAAATATTAGTTGTTGAAAAGTAAAAAATTGAAAATTAGTTCTAGGTTTTGGAAAAACAACTGCAAAAGTTTTCATGTATTTTTCACAAAAATAAATATTTATTCACAGTTTGAGGTGTGGAGTCATTTTGGGAAATAATCTGTGTGCCATTTCAAGAAAAGTCTGATTTTAATCCCCCCCCCAGAAAAAAAGTTAAAGATTTAATGCTATGTATAAATCGAATATTATTTCTTCAAAACTCTACTTTTAAAATGTGAAAAATGAATTTGTCTATTGGCCAGCTGGAGCCGGAGAAACAGAGTTGTTCCTCTCCAGCCCCGTCGCTGGTGTATCAGCTTATTATAATATGAATTCTTTATCATTGTTCAAAACTTGTATCAAATTCGACCTTACCTATTTGATCTTTATTAAAAGTTATGTATAGTGTTTATTCTTATTTTATTTTCTGTATTTCTAAATTATATTTTTAGCTCCTTTACCAAGCCAGAGTGGAAAACTAAGTGATTTAAAAAGGGGTAAGTTGCCATTGTGTCAGATTCTATCTTTATGTCTTGAACCTAGTGCATATTTGAGAATTTAAAATAAAACTGTAAACTTCTGTGCTCCTGTGCCATGAGTATTTCCAAATGTACTATCTAGTTACATGGCTATGTTTGATTATCGTATACAATTTTTACCTTTTATAATTCATTTCTTTTTACAGTATCGTGCAAGTCATTCAAATTGTTACAAAAATAAAAAACATATGGGCTTTGCTAAAACTCGGTAAGCCAAAGTTAATCACTTGCATTTAAACCTATTTGCATTATAAAAAATATTTTTATAATGCAAATAGGTTTAAATGCAGGTAACGGTGTAAGGAATTAGTTTAAACTTTAATCGAATATTAGTGAAGTTGCTAAGTAATTAAAATCTATCCATTTGCATTTCATAACATATGAATTTAGAATTTTCTGAAATTTTGAATTCACAGAGATTCTCACAATAAGCTATTCTTCTGTACAGAAGAAATTTTTAAATTTGAGCGAAAATTTTTTTTAGTGTCCCAAGCTGTTTTCAGATTTTGATGTTTCTTGTTTCTTGAAGAATTTATCAAGAAGGAAAATTTATTTTGAAATCCTAATAAATGCAATTGTTTAATATTGTTTTTCTTGTTATTAATCAGATGTGTAAAAATACACTGCCCTGCAAAAGTTACAGCATGTTTTTCAAAGCTCATCATTACAAAAATGCCAGTAACATTTAAATTCACAGTTCATATGCATGGCAGTAAGTAAAAGTTTAAGAAAGTATATGCATAAACAGTAGCTACCACTTTTATTGTATAGAAAAGAATACTTATATAGGAGTTGGAGAAAAAATGCGAAAATTGTAATTTTTCTTCATGAGTGTTGATTTTCAGTTGTTATTACAGTTTTGTGGACAATGTCCAGGAAAAGTTGTTTGCTCGACCGTTGAGATGGTGAAAGATCAGGTTGATCGAAATGGGGATGTCACAAGCTGATGCTGTTAGACGTCTCAATGTCTCTTGTAGTGTGGTCAACTGACTATGAAATCAGTTTGAATCTGAGGATTTTATGTCTAGAAGATTTTATATTCAGTACTGTGCATCAGCTCATAGCAGATCTTTTAGTGGCAACAGGAACAAGAATTTGAGCTACCACTGTGCACAGATGCCTGCACAATACAGATCTGTATGCAAGACAACCACTTGTTTGTGTCTCCTTGACCCGAGTACACAGATATGCCCATTTATGTTGGGCAACCAGTCAACAACGAGCATCTGTTTTTTTCACATACGAGTCCAGGTTCACATTGGAGAGTGAGTCGTCTGATCTGGAGGGACTAGATATGCACCAGATACAACCAATCTCACATTGTGGAAAGACACAGTTATAGAAGTGGTGAAGTAATGGTTTGGGCTGGGATCTCTCTCGGTGATCACACTGACCTGCGTGTGTTCCGTGGAGGAACTTTGACCAGTGTGAGTTATTGAAACGAGATCCTTGATATGACTGCCCATAAGCTGCTGCTGTTGGTACTGGATTTCTTCTGGCAGAAAATATTGCACGGCAACGCTGAGCTCAGGTTGCTGAAGAATATCTGGAGGGTCACAGTATGGAGCAGATGGAAGGAGCAGCTCACTCCCTAGACCTGAATCCGGTAGAGCATCTTTGGGACTACCTTGGGAGACAGGCTGCTGCTTTTAGTCCTCCTCCAAGGTCATTAAATGAACTTAGCAAGGATTACTCTGTGTCTGTTTGTTGCTTTCCATTTCACTGACCGACAACTTAAGTGACAACATGGAACGCTGCTGCCGCCAATGTATTGCAGCTAGGGTGGACACATTCATTATTGGAACCATTTTTGTAATGTTACCACCCCATTGTTTCTCAAAAAACTGTGATATACTGTTTCTCCAAGACTGGATTTCTCTATCAAGAGTGCAATTTTTTGTTGTAATTCATGTTTATGTTGAACTTTAGAAACATTCTCGCATTCATTAAAGAAGTGTTTAGTGAACATTCCTATAAATTTGTTTCTGTGTTGCTTCATTCTCAAATTAGACACAAAAAACAGGCTGTTAACTTTTGGAGGACAGTGTATATGATGATGATTTTTAATGTACTGCCTGGTTACTAAGTTTTTATTTTTTGGATTAGAAGTAAGTTTGTTGATGTTAATTTAACAGATCAAATCTTAGAAAAATTATCAGTTGTTACTTAAGAATGAAGATTCAGTGTATCTTAATAACCACCACAAGGTTGCTTATTTATTGCTAAAATAATTGCATTAAAATGCTTATTACTAAAATAATGATAGCCAGATTTTTAACGAGATATGCTTATTCTTTGTTTTTATGCTTCATGGTATTTTTTTCTTTCAGTTTTTCAACGAGTAGCATGTTTCCCATGTGAATACTTGATAGATGTTCACAAGCTTCTTTTTATGTCAGATTGTGATGTAGGTAACATTTTTGTATAATTCAGGTTTTTGGTCTAGAATTGCATGTTATAAAATAGTTTAAATTTTTACCTCTGTTCTTCAGTTTTTTTCTTTCTTGCTTTCTTTAAGTGTGTAATTTTTAGTTATCCTTTTTTGTCTTCATTCAGAATATAAAATATTAGTAATGCTTGCTGTACACGTTAAAGGCTTGATCATGAGTACATAGTTTATGGGAGTAGATAGAGTTAACCGAAATTTGTTTGTTTACATGGATCTTGTGCTTGTTGTTGCATTTCTCGGTGTTGCTCAGATTAATTAAACATTGGGGAGGGATTATTTACATTTTGGGGAAAATGTTATCTTCTTTATTGCTAGG
This sequence comes from Stegodyphus mimosarum, assembly GCA_000611955.2. NCBI lineage: Eukaryota > Metazoa > Arthropoda > Arachnida > Araneae > Eresidae > Stegodyphus > Stegodyphus mimosarum. The sequence continues at coordinate 136,998 of KK117696.1, forward strand.
TTTCAATGTTTTCTGAAAGCAAAATATAGACCAAATTGTTAAGAGAAGCAGAGAAATTTTTAGTATTAAATAAATATTTTTTCACTTAAATTGTTGCATTTTTATTTTCCCGAAGTAACTCTCTAAAAATGTTGTTGCTACTTTATAGATGTTAATTATTTATAAACTGCTTATAATTGGTATGCCTTGTACAAATTAAGTTATCTCAAGAATTCACTGGAAAAATTTTAAAGTGGCTATTAGGAAATTATTGTAATAATTCATTTAAATGGTGAACAGGAAATTGAAGTATTCTCAAGGCAGGAAATAAGTTTTCATCTCATCTCAGACCAAAAGAATCTTTTACCAAAAATTGACTTAACTGAAAAATCTTACTCTTGAGTGACAATATTTAGTATCTGTGAATTTACAAAATTCTGATGGTTGTTGTTTGCTTATTGTTAAAAAAAAAAAAAAAAAAAATTTAAAAAAAAAAAAAAAAAAAGCCTTTAAAATTTAATTGCAGTCATTTGTTTATTTATGTATAAGATTTAAATGGGGCAAAACCATTTTTTCAATACCATTCAGTACTTTCTCATAACACATAGGGTATGAAATGAGTGCGTCCAGTAGTTATGCAATTGGTCATTAAAAGGCCAAAATCTTTGGTGATAGAGAGGATGACATGTCACATTGATGTTAACCATGTTTTGGTCAATGCCTTTCTGAGAGGATGCCACACTTTGTCAGTAGTAGTAGTTCTTACATGTATAAAATGTTTGGAAGAATGTGGCTGCAAGTTTCATTTCTTTAAATGTTTGTATTTCACATTGTACAGATTCTTAAAAAAGGGGGAGTATATTGTGAAAACAGTTTCAGCACTGTGAGGCTATGAAGGCTTTTCAAAATAAAATCTTAATTTTTTATATTGTTTTTGTGGAAATAAAATTCTAATTAGTAAAATATTCAGCTATTCTCTACAAATTCAGTGTAGTTCCATCTCTTATGCAAAATTGGCAACTATACTTGTTAATATTTGTTCTGAGCCAGGTACAAATTTAGCTGATGAGTACAGAAGCATTAATTGCTTAAAAAACAACTACTGTATTGTAGTTGTGCTCCACATTTGTTGAAAAAATTGTTAATTTCCAGTATTAATAAGCAATGAAAACTGATCTGTCAGTACATTCATAATCAAATATCTTTATGCATTTTACATATGAAAAGTGGCATATTTTTTATGTAACCTAATGAACACTTTAGAATTTTTACTTTTTATGACCATGGGAAAAAGTAGATATTATGTTAGTAGAGTTCCGAGCAGAGTTGACAAGTTTTTTTATTTTGAGAAATTTATTGAGAAATAAAATCTACATCCACATATAAGTGATGATCAGAAAGTGTGATAGAACGTAGAAAGATTTAGATGGAATTTTAACACAGTACATATAGTATTGTATATGAGACTTAATCATAAAAATTGATAAGTAGATCCATAAGTTTTTTTTTCTTTCTTTCTTTTTTTAAATAGCCAGAGTCATATTTTTGAAATCTCTCAAAAGTCTGAAGCAGATGTTGATGCAGAGCATTCATAAAGTTTTGTTAAAGATACTGAAAGAAAGTGCCCCATTTTGTTCTAACATTGCCAAATGGGCTGCAGAATTTTACCATGAATGATCTTACGTTGAATGAAAATAGTGTTCCACTCAACCATCCACAATATTCACAAAGGAAATGATTATAGGGAAAATTATGTCTGGTAAATAAGTGGCTATTATATATATATTTTTGTAGGGATTGCAGATACTTCATTTAGCAATGTAGAATCAAATTTTCAGAAAATATCTCATACTTTTTTTTTAAAAAAAAAGGTCTTAAAAAACTTTGGAATAATCATTGGAACATCATTGGCTAGTTAACATAAGCACAGAAAAATTGTGGGGGTTTTTGGAGTCACTTTCAACTTTCCTAAGCAGAATTTTTTAAGAGTCCTTATGTAATATTTGATTATGGATAAAGTGTGGGTCCTGACAGTAATTTTTAAAAAAGGAGAGAGACAGAGACCTTGAAACGTGCTGTTCACTTGTGAGTAAGAAGTATCATGAGTCAGCATTATTAGTGATTCAAGTGACTTTGTCCTGTTTAAAAATCTAAAGAAAAACCTTCACAGGATGCATTTTTATATATATA
>KK117696.1:139232-172495 GCA_000611955.2 Stegodyphus mimosarum
GTATATTTTATAAGATATCCTTTGTATACTATATGCAAATATTTTATCATTTTTTAAGACAAAAGGCTAAATAAAATAATTTATTAAATGCATGAAATAATACATTTTGTTTATATTTTTTTATATATCCTGATACATTAAGACATTTTCTCAAAAACATTTACTTATCTTTTAAAACGTATATTATGTGTCAAACAAATGCAAGTAAATGTAACATTATTTATATTTTGTTAAATACAGGGAAGTATAAAGTTCACAAAATTGTTTCTGTATCCTTTATCTCTTTATCTCAGAAATATGAAAATTGGAAGTTTACATTTTATCTCTATTGCTGAAACAGTTGTTTATTTAGCACTTTATATTTTCAATATAAATAAAATTTGCTATCTATTCAAAAGATAGCAATGATGTATCAGAATCTGTGAATTTACTATGCTTTAATGTTATTTTGAAAGATGAAAACTTCAGAAAAATATGAAATGAATGTTGGAGTTTTAAAAGTATTTGCTGAGGATTTGTTTGTAATCAATGCACATTTATTTATCACATAGCTGTATATTTATAACTTTTTTTTAAATCTAAAAATGAAACTTTTAATGTTTTAGGAAAATGCATATACAGTGTGTCTCTCTTTTTTTTTTTTTTTTTTTTTTTTTTTTTTTTTTTTTTTTGTAGTTTTAAAAAATCTTAATTTGCAAGGAATATGATTTATCTTTTTATTTATATAGCCCAAAGTCATTAGGCAAAATATATTTGGATTTAAAGGATTTTCTTTCGGTGTTGATTCTCCAGAGTTTCAGCAGAGAAAGATGTACTTGGAATAGTAAGTATTGTTATATGTGTATAAGTTTGTAATTAATTGAATGACCATAGGACTATGGAATTGATAATTACCTTCGATTTATTGAAATCGCCGGAAGACGTGCAATTACATGCGGTATAATATGGTACAGTTACATAGTGATAGTACCGGCTATAATTACTCAGGTTCAGATCAAAATGTCACCAAATGGTCACTAAGTTTGGTAAAAAAAAATTAATCGCCAGAAGCAGGGCTAGCTTGGATTGGTAGCCTATACCTCAGGGTTAAATGGTCTTGCACTCTAAACTTATTTTTCTACTATAGCTTCACTTTCTTGAAGCCTTTTGTGTTACGTTATATTGGATTATCCAGAAAGTTGTGCCGATTTTTCGTAGGTGGCATAAGAACAGGTCTGAATATACCAGAATGATTGAAAACAAATGTCATGTGTACATATCGTAAAAGACGATACATCAGGCATATTTAAAAAAATGCTTTTCTTTTACCTGAAAGGCAAAAATGCCACACAAGCGGCAAACAAGATATGTGCTGTTTATGAGGAATGTGCTTTAGCTGAAAGAACTGGGAGGAAGTGATTTGCTAGGTTTCAAGCTGATGATTTTGACCTTAAAGATCAATCCCTCATAGCGCCACCACAGAAGAAGATCAGATTAAAACACCGATTGGGAATAACCCAAGCTATATGACACATAAATTAGCATAAATGTTAAGTATATCAAAATCCACAACCATTGTGTAAAGCTTGGCTACATTATAATGTATTTCTGGTGCCTTCTTAGCATGCCTTCATGGTGTAGTGATCAGTACGTTCTAGCACTATTTGAGAGGTCCGTGGTTCAAGTCCCAGTGAGGGCATTGCTCATTTTTCATCTCTTATGCTTTCAAAAAATACCTAATGTCTCCACAGTGGTGTGGTGCCCAAACTAAAAAAGGTAGTGGATGATGATTCTTCACCACCAGGATTTGGCATTGAGTGTCCTAATCCCCATCCGTGCTTTAAAAGGGGTGGGTATATAAGGTATTTCTCCCGCCTTCTTAGCATGCCTTCGAGATCATACTCGGTGCATATTCAAGAGGTCCATGGTTTGAGTCGCAGTGAGGACATTGCTCATTTTTCATGTCTCCTTCAAAATAACCTAATGTCTCTACTCTGCTGCCCGAACTACAAAAGGTGGTAGATGATGATTTTCTACCAGCAGGATTTGGCAATTGGGTCCCCTAATCCCCAATTGCTCTTTTAAAGGGGGAGTATATAAGGTATTTCTCCAGCCTTCCTAGCATGCCTTTATGGTAGCATGCCTTTATGGTGTAATGGTCAGCACTCTCGGCCCTTATTCAAGAGGTTCATAGTTCGAGTTCTGGTGAGGGCATTACTTATTTTTCATGTCTCCTGCTTCGAAATAAACCTAATGTCTCTACAACATAAACCATTTTAATATACGTGTTCCTCACTATTTAACAGAGAAAAGTGTGATGTATCGCATATTTATATGTGACTTGCTATATAAACACAACAAGGAGACACAATTTTTGAAGCAAGCAGTAATGGGAGATGGGAAATGGATCATTTATAATAATGTTGAGTGAAAAAGGTCTTGGAGAAAGCAGGATGAACCCCAAAAGTTTGTCTTCCTCCAAAGAAAATCATGCTGTGTGTCTGGTATGATTGAAAAAGGACCCTGTTCTATGAGCTTTCACCAAAGCACAAGACGATAAATTCGGAAAATTATAGTTCCCAGTTAGACGAAATGAAGATAGTAATTAAACAAAAATGTCCAGAAACAGCGAATTGGAAGGGGATTGTGTTTTATCAAGAGAAGGCATGGCCTTATGTGATCATGATAACTGGACAAAGTTGTTGGAGCTTGTTTGGGATGTTCTACTCCATCCACCATATTCACCAGACCTCATACCTTCTCATTTCCACCTTTTATTATCACCCATTTTGAATCATTACAAAATTTTTAATGTGAAAAACTCATTGGTCGAGATAAAATATCACATAGTAGTTACCCACTTGAAAACCTGAGAAATTCTGGAAGAGAAGAATTTTTATGTTGCCTGATGGAAAAAGATTGTAAACAGAATGGTACCTATATTTTTTAATTAATGTGTGCTAAATTTTAAATCTCCTGCATTTCAGTTTTCCTTCAATATCAGCACAAACTTTCTGTACAACTCAACACAAAAGCTACTACAATTTTACATATAATTTCACTAAAATTATTTAGATATATATAAAATTCTTAACAGTATTTTTAATTGTAGTTTGAAATGTGTTTATCTTTCACTTAAAAGCAGATGTATTATATATGAACTTAATTAGTCAATATAAAAATTAATTCATGCAGGGTCTGTCAAAAAAGTTTCCAACCTTGGTATGTAGTAGGTGGTAGCACAGACCAACTGAAGTGGGGGAACTTGTTTGGGTGTGTCATTTGATAACTCCCAATCAAAATTTCAGCTATTTTGATTGTGAATTTTTTGTTTGAGTTATTTTTGTGAGTTCATGTAATTGTTTTTGTGAAAATGAAAAGAATATTATCGAACTGTCATTAGATACTTGTTTTGAAAGGTAATATGCCTACACATATTAAAGAAGAGTTGGATGCCATATATGGGTACTTTGCACCATCATTTACTACTGTGGAATTTTAGGCAGCTCAATTTAAATGTGGTCATTCCAGCTAGAGTGACGATGAACGTTCAGGACGGCCAAAAACTGCAACCACTAACAAAAACATCATTATAGTTCACCGACTGGTGCCGGATGACTGTCGAGTCAAGTTTAGAGAGATAGCAGAGGCTATGAGCATGTCCAAGGAAAGATTTTGTCACATTTTGAACCAAGATTTAGAAATGCATAAGTTGGCTGCGCTTTGGGTGCTGCATTTGCTTGCTCTCTTTGGACCCAAAACAAATCTGAATGAACATATGCACTGCTTTGTTGGTGCAATTCAGGAGCTGTAAATTGAAGTTTTTTTTATGATTAATCACTGTAAATGAAACCTGAATTCATCATTACAGCCCAGAAATAAAAATACAGTCAAAACTGCAAAGGGAAAATAGGCTCCAAAAAAGGTCAAAACTTTTCCTTCTACTCGAAAAGCCATGGAATTATCTGAATAGATTTTCTTGAAAAGAGAAAAATCATTACCGCAGCATACTATACAATGTTATTTGACAAGCCAAAGGCAGAAATTTAGGAAAAACTGCCACATTTGCAAAAGGAAAGAAATTTTGTTTAACCAGTGCTATGCTCCATGTCGCATCTAAGCAGTTGTGCTCGCAAAATTTCACAAATCACAGTCTGAACTGCTTAATCCGTTCATGGCGGGCACCTTTGTTACCAAAGCGTTCTCTTGGAACGGCATGTTAACCACATGCGACGTCTTGTGAGGACGGGCAATTCACGCTGCTAAGCCTAACTTTGGAAACAAATTCATATAAATTAAATTTTTCATCTAATTGTTCCAGTTTTGGGTACATTATAAGAAGAACATTCAAATAGTTGTCAGAATTAATTTTAAACCTTTATTATTATATTTTCCTTAAAATTTTTATAAAATATTCATTCTAGAATAATATAATTTTTCCCTTATTCCACAAATAAATATATACGAAAAAATATCCAAACAATCGCAGATTTTATTTAACACAACACATAATTAAAATTAAAAAATATTTAAGCTGTCTTTAAAATTTTTAAACTGTCTTTATTAAAAATTCAACGTGCAAGCAACGAAAAGAAAGAATTTTCAAAAAAGAGTGTATAATAATCTGAAACATGGGTGTACACAAAGTCCAGCTTTGCATATGTCACAGGAATAGAATGTCTGCTGCTGTTTTCTTGCCTTTTTTACTGTTTCTGAGCAAACTATACATCGTCTGTGGCACTTTTCTCTGCTTTAATTTAGATTTAAAGTAGGGAAGTGTCTCTCTGAAAGTTTAAGGGTGAGGGTGATCTCACAGTGAACTTTCTTTCGGCCCTATAATCTTCATAGTTCTCAAAAATTTGTTCCACGACTTTCATTTTAAATTCCAGGAAGGTGTTTTTCCATGTTTTTTGTTGTAAAGAACATTAGCATTCATGAGCGCAATGTCCATCAAATCAAAAAACAGTTTTTTATACCACTTTAGAGATTTTCAGAATAGTGGATAATGGGTCAAGATTGTGTCTCCTAGTTCAATGCCCTCCCATGTGTTTATTATAATCTAACACAGAAGTAGGCTTCAAAATATCTTCCTCAGTTTTTCTGTCTTTCTTCCCACGTTTAGCCAAATCTGGTGCATGTATTGTTAATACAAATACGTCTTTTTTTTTTTTCCCTCCTTGAACACATTCACATTTTTATACTGGATGCCATCTACCTCTCCCTCTTTCAAGTCTTTTCTTGGAAAATTCTTCGGCATATTTTTTCTGTTTTTCATAATAGTTCCACACAGATTTGTCTTTATAGATTCTAAGTATTCTGCAAGTGATGGGGAATTAGAAAATCTGTCTACATACAAATTATATCCTTTATCAGATAACTCGCTCATGAGTGTTCTTACCAGTGCCACTGCTCATAGTCTCTTTTCCACAGTAAATTAAAAAGTTCCACACGTACCCAGAACTCGACTCCCATAACTTGTAAATTTTTATTCCATAGCGAGATCTTTTGGAGGGCACATATTGCCTAAATCCAAGTCTCCTTTCCATGCAAAAAGTGATTCATCTATACATATATTTTTCTGGCATATAGGTAGTTTTAAATTTATTTTGCAGAACTTCAATGAGGAATCCCAATTTTTCTAATTTCTTTGCATTAGTATCAGAAGTAAAATGTAAGAATTTCAAGATGTTAAGAAAAACATCTCGTAAAATGACTTTATTGAAAAAAGGAGTAGCGAGCATTTCGTTGCTGCTAAAATACATTTTTATATTAGGCTTTTTGATTATTCCGATGAAAATAACCAGACCAAAAAAGTGCTTTCATTTGCTGTGGAGTCACATCTGAAAATTTCACCAATTTTGAAGAAGATGGGTTATCTCTAAGATGATTTTGAGCGAAACTGTTTGTTTCTCTTACAATGCAGTTTATCAGAGCTTCATAAAAAAAATTGTAAAAAAATCAATTTCTTTGATAGCATTTACAGTATTAACATTTGGCATTCGTATAAAATTAAAAGGTTTCAGTGTCCTAGTCCAAAATGGTTCCACTGAGGTACTGCCATGAGATGTAGAAGGCATGCATGCTGTGATTTCTGTATCTGATACTATATCTGTATTAGAATCACTATCACTTTCTAAACCCACAGAAGTATCATCACTCTCATCAGAAAAAGACTCACTCAGCATTTGTGTGTATTCTTCTACAGTCAGATAGTGCTTTCGTTTTGCCATTTAAAAAAAACGTTTCGATAAGTGATACAAAACATTGTCTCAATGCCTTAAAAATCTAAGAGTAATAAAAAAGTCTCTAATGATAGAGCATCTATCCCACTTACATTGGGATAAAAAAATAAAAAAAAAAAATAAAACACATTACAGAGCATGGAGAAAATATTCATTCATATAAATAAATCAAACGACGCAGATAAAGAGCCATTGCATTATTCAACACCCACGAATTAGCATTTGTGTATATTTTTCTGCCATTAGAAGCTGCTTTCGTTTGCCATTAAAAAAATACGTTAAAATCTAAGAGTAAGAAAAAAAAGATCTCTAATGAGAAAACATCTACCCCACTTTCCCAAAAATAAAATTAAAAAGTATTTCAAAGCATGAGAACACAACACATGCATTTGTTTATATCAAATGACTCTGTTAAAGAGACATTACATTGCTCAATACCCAGGAATCCCACTCTCATTCCGAAACAAAATACCAAAAATAAAGAACATTGCACAGGAATGAAGGCAAACATATTTAACTTTCGATATATTTCACCATAACACACACACAGTTACACCTAGCGGCAACAAAAAATACTAATTAAATAGTGATTCAAATATGACACACCCGGCTGTGAAATAATGTTTGCTGCTGATGCACATATGACACGGTCGTCTAGAACGGGTCAAGCATTTACTCTACTTGCCAGACATGGCTTCAAATGACTTCTTTTTTTTTTTGTGTGTGCGTGTGTTCGTTCGTTCACTCGCTCCCTCCCTCCCTAAGCCAAAAGGAGCACTCGGACAACAAAAGATTTTGTCAAATGAGGAAGTTATGAACTTCTTTAATAACTGTTTTGCAGAGGAAGACTTCACCCATTATTTGGATGGGTTAAAAGGATGGAAGCATCTGTGGGAGAAATATATGTAGACTTTTAAGGACCACTGTGTTGAAAAATAGCAATAATTTTGGAGAAAAATTTTCTTCTCTCATTGTTAGATCAGAAACTTTTCAGGCAGTCAGACTTCAGCTCTATATTATTAGTATGGATGCTGCTGGTCGTTCTGTTGGGGATCCTTCTTCGTCTTTGAAAAAATTTAATTCTTTTCATTATGGTACATAAAATTACTTAAAATCTCTAAGCGCATACGATCATTGTTTGTATTTTGCAGTATACTAGCCATTAAGTACAGATAGTGAATTTCATAAGAATATTTAATATTTCTAATTAGACATCTTATGATTTAAATCAGATTAAAAAGTAGAAGAAATATTTTTAAGAACTGTATTTATTGCTTTTAAATTGCTTGGTTTATTACTCAATAACAGGCAGATTAAATTCAAAAGCTAATTATTGAATGTCAACATTCTGGCATGCTGAAGGTAAAAATATTTTATCTCAAGCAGTGGCAAACACATTGCTCTTAAATAGCTATGTTTCTTAAAATTGAAAAATAACTATGCATTTTGCTCGATGACAACATCCTGACATGTTTTTCTTTCTTTCTCTTTTTTTTTTTTTTTTTTTAGGTTTTGTTTTAAACTGTGGTGCTGTTTTCACTTTTAAATTTCTGATTTTTTCAATTAAAAATTCATTAAATTCACAAAAGAAAAGAAAGAAAGAAATTGAAAAAAATCTAAATTCAGGCTTTAAGGTGCATAGGTTTAGGTGGAGGATTACGTGTGTAAAAAATTGGTTAGCTAGGTTCGAACTAGTTGGTTTTTCCACAAATTGAGGAACACATTTTCCAACTAGTTGGTTTTTCCACAAATTGAAGAACACATTTAATGCGTATGCAGATTCTTCATTATAATGGAGATTAGGAGCTAAGAAAACAGCTTAGAAGAGCAAATAATAGTAGTAAACTGGAGATGGAATGACTGAATGATTTTGTGTCGTAAGATTGAAAAGGGCAGAATCACCAAAATGTATTTTCTAAAATCCTTGCTGTTCTGTCATATGATAGTGTAAGTGTCTGAATACTGAGATTAAATTTTTAAAAAAGTACAGTTAGTTGGTAGTATGCTTCTGTTTCAAAATGTTCACTAGTTAAGACTTCAGTGTAATTTTTTTTTTTTTTAATGATGCATTTGACTGAAACTCGAACTTTTGCAATAATGATTTAGATTTGTTTAAATTTTACTATATGTAAATATGAATACTCATCATAGTCTTTTTAAATTTTTCAGTTTAACATTTCACAGTTTAAGAAAAATATCCAGTGTCCTAACTACTAGATCAGTTGATTTAAGGAATTCTACCAAACATGAGTTGGCAACTCATTTAACACAGGTGCTTGCTGAATATTGTAATACTTATGTAGGTATGTATGACTGACTATTTTACAAAAGCTTTAACCATTCTTTTTTATTGAATTGCATAAAATCATGTTACTCTATCACTTGATTTTAATTCAAAACTGAATTTAAAAAATTTAGTTTCGAAGATTGAGGTCTTGTATATTTTCTAAAGCATTATGTGCAATACTTCGTCTGTTTTTTAAAAATTTCATTAATCTAATAATCTCCCTCTCCCCTCAGATTTTATAATTTGCTAATCTTCAGCAGCATGTTATTGCAGAATGTCTGATTTTAATTCAGGATTTCCACAAACTGATTTAAAAAACTTACTGTTTATAATCAAAATTTTGTCTGTTCATGTGTTTAAATTAGCATATTTTATACTAATAATTAGCTTGTGAAAAGGAAATCTATATATTTTAGCTAGTGTGCAGATGCTGAGCATAGTTTTTTTTTAATTACTATTATGTTCAATAAAAGATTGAGAAAGTTTGAGAATTCAGTGTAATGACTAGACTTAAGGTGCAGCAGTTTTTTATGTATAATTAACAGAACTAGAAATTAAGACGCTAATCTTCACTTAAATAAATAAACAAATTCTGACCTAAATTATGAATATTTACGGGGAAAATGATTAAAAACTAAAATTCCATGTAATTTTTTTAACTTTAGATTTAAATCGAATTTCTACCCCTTCTGTTTTTTAAGTTATGATTTATACATATCTTGAATTGCTTATAAGCCTTGTAGAGACATTAGGTTATTTTGGAACAGAAGACATGAAAAATAAGCAATGCCCTCGCCGGAACTCAAACCTCAGACCTCTCGAATACGTGCCGAGTGTGCTGGCCATTACACCACGAAAACATGCTAAGAAGGCAGGAGAAATACCTTATAGACTGATTTGCCATTTAATTTTTTGTTTTAACTTTTCTTATATATTGGGTTAGGTTAATCAAGTGTCATGATTAAGTACTCGAGAAAAGAGTATTATTTGCCTTAGGAGGACTGCCTCTATGAATAATAGTGGGAAACTGAGTTAATTAATGCTCTTGAAGGAAATCTGTAGAAATCCCCATGCAAGCTTTATCCAGCCTGTTCAATCACCAGGAATTATTCACAATTAACTAGTGTTCGTGGGTCTTATCCATTTATGAGCTAAAATTTTGAAGGTTAATTAAATGGTATGTAATTTTTACTTCCTTCTACAAAATACCCATTTCGACCACTCTCAAATCCATTTGAACAATGTTTTTGTGTGACATCTGTACATATGGACAGAATAAGAAACTCTTTTTTCCAAAACGCATTGTAAAATGAATTCAGAAGACTTTTTTTCTGGACATCTCTGTACATACGTATCCTGCATATCAGAAAAACGAGTAGCCTTAGAACGTTTAAATTTTGTGTATGGCACTGCTATTACATATGGTTGTGCACCTCCCTTTTAATTTGCAATCGGCCACACCAAATGTGTATATATATTGTTTTTATGTTCCGATTAAGGTTTTCATGCCTTTAATTAATCTGCATGTAATAGTTGTGGAATCATCAACAATTTAAATGTTTTAATTGGACTTAAGCCTAATGAGGCCACTATTCCCCCCCTCCCAATTTGAAACTCTTAGCAGAATAGTGAATTATGTCAGTTGCTGCACCAATTTCAGTGTCTTTGTGGTTAGTGTGACTTAATTTTCAAGTTTGGGCACCAAAAATTTGTCTTTTTGCCAGCTGGCCAAATTGCTTGTTTTTGTTTGCATAGAAAAAGAAGTGTTTGTAAAAAAAAAAAAAGTTTGGTATTCGATTTTTCTGTATTTTACAATTTTTAATGAAGATTGAATTTTCATGTATTTTTGCCATGCTGGGAAGTGAGAACTAAATTGATTGAATTAGAAATAGATACGTCTCTAATGAAATCTCAGGAAATAAGTTTAAATGAAGGACAGCAAAAAATATGTATAATGCAAGGATGTGGGAGTACCCAGATCCATATCTGGCCTTTATTTTTGCAGTCGTTGGTTGTAGTTCAAACTTCCACTTACAGAATTGTTTTAAATGAAGAATAATTTTTGTCAAATAACAAAATCTAAATTTTAATGCGGTCTCCTTTTTATGCTTGTATTTGGAAAAGTTTCATCTAACTGTGAAAAAATAAAATTCTAATAAATTTGATAAGTTTGACTAAAAATAGGACAGGATATTTAATTTCAAAATTTGCAGTTTTTTATGTCATTTTTGACTTGGCCTTGGAGATCGTTTAGTCAGGTTAAAATAATTCAAGGAAATGAGTTTAAATGAAGTGAAGTGAAAAGAATGAATATTTCTGTAGTATTGTTTAAAAAATTATATAAAAATTAAATATGTAAATAAAATTATGTAAATATTATAAAAAAAAAAATATTAATTTATGTAAATATTACATATAAAAATTATGTAAATATTAGAATTATTATTCATAGTTATTGATGATGACACTGAAACCTGAAAGTCAAATTAAACCAATAAATGATTGCTGCTAACTCTTAAGGCTTTCTAAGACTTGCCAAATAGCTTTCAAAGATTGACACATAGTTGTGTAATCAAGCTTCCACGCACACACGTACAAAAAAAAAAGTCTTATTTCATTTTCACTATTTTAAATAGTGACATAAGTTGCACCTCTTCAGGTATCTTGAGAAGTTTAGAAACATATATATTCTGGATACTTACAGCACAGTACACATATTCTGCATATTAGAAATACATTGAAAAGCCATTATGAACATTTGTTTAATATGAAGTAGGATTTCTTTTCACACTGAAAAATACCACTCACTGAGGCATTGACTCGATAAGGTGCTGAAAGGTAGTCTTGAGGTATCTGGTACCAGGCACTCACAAACTGCTCCTGCAATTCCTTTGCATTAGGAGATGGTAGCATAGTAGCACGAATTTGATTTTTTGGAATCCACAAATGTTGGATTCATGTCAGGAGAATTGTGAGGCCAAGACACGACTTAAAATTTACTAAAATGTTCCTTGAAACATTCCCTGGCGATTCAGCTCTAATGACAAGGTGCATTATCTTAATGGTAAATGCCATAACCTGCACACTGTTACCATAAAGTGGTCTGCAGTGATGTTCACATTACACACAGACATCAAGAATTGTTCTATGGGAATGATGGATCCTAATGTACACTATAAAATATTGTGCATACCATAATACCACCACTACTGCTTTGTATATAATCAACTGTATACCTGGGTGCCAGGGTTTTCATTGGAAATTTGCGTATTCCCACCCGGCCATAAATGTGATTTACCCGGAAATGTCATTCATCGGATCAGGCTCTCTTTTAATGTCCAGTGGTGGTGTTTCTTGGCCTATTTCAGGTACTGTTGGCGATGATGTGCCACCAACACAGGAATGTTATTCATGTGCCGCCTTCTTTGGACCCATATGCAGCAGTGTATGTTGCACTGTGGGTTGAGATACAAAGTCTGGATTGTTACTGTTGTAGCTACTTGGTGATTTCAGCTGTTGTAGCCCTTTGGTCATGGTAAACAATGCGTAGCAGTCTCCACTGTCCTCTGGAATCAGTGCACCATGGCCAACAAACTGCTGGCTGACAACTTGTCGTTTCATCATCCATACACCACTTTCAAAAAATACTGTGGCTTCACATGAAGCAGACCACCAAATGCACTGTTTCTGAAACTGATGCTCCCAGCCACCGAGCCATAACAATTTGACCTTTATTGAAATCTGATAAATCAGCTGCTTTTCACATCATGTTGCTAAACATTGTAATGTGGGGAAAATTCTAGGATCATGATGGTATTGACTGACCTTTAGGTATGTAGCTTTTACCAGTTATCTTGGAGGTTTGCCCTAAGGTGTTGATGTTAGTTTAAAGTTGACACAAGTGTAAAAAATGCTTTGCTAAAAAGCGAAATAATTGAATTACGTAAAAGTACTAACTTGAAGATGAAAAATTTAAGAGTCAAAAGCCGCCAAGCTGTGAAGAAGTGGGATTCATCGGAGCCAGTCATGTGACAGGTCACCTTCCCAAGTACTTACCCCAAGAGAAGCTGTTTGGTTAAAACGCGCAAGGTTTCAGTAGTAAAGTACTAAAAATTCAGGATTTAGTTCAAATAAAGAGAAAATTAACAGTATCTTCTAGTGGAAGCTTGTTCATTCATTATTTTCTGCGAATTTCATCAAGGTAAGTGCAGCGCTAAATCCTGCGGCAAACTTTTCGGCAGTTGATTTGGCGAAACGTATCGTATCTATATCAGAGATGATATTACTGAGGAAATTATTTATTTGTGGATATGGTAGCCAATTAGTTGCTTCATTGAATTCTTTCAGTGGAGGTTTGAGTGTTTTCTTAATTTTATTGCTGTAGAGGATCTTCGGGAGCGTTTCTTCTCTGGTATCAAGGTTGCCAATAGCCTATGTGTACGGTACTCACGGTGTTTGACGACATTATGATGAGCAGTAAACGGGCCATTCTGGTGTTGGCGGCAATTTTCAAAATCGTGCCAAGGCCATGACGTATATACTATGATTTTACAGCAAAATCTTTTAAACATTTTTTCCCCTCTTTTTAATAAATGCCTTATTTGTCATTTTGAAGTAAAATAAAAAAATAGTAATTAGTCATCTAGGCTAACCTTTTAATATAACTATATTCGCCACAATATCGCTGATTATTGTAATTCAGTTTTGTAATTATTTTAATGTTGTTTCTTCCCCTTAAATTTATTTACTATTAGTAAATAATGCTTTCAAATTTCAGGAAATTTTCTCTGGCATAATCCTGAAACTAATTCTAGCAGTATGATGACATAACATCACAAAATTCGATGCACATATTTTTTGCTTATGTATTCAGCTAAATAAATATAAAATACCTAAATTTATTTAAAAATATCATTAAATAGATTTCTTTCTTTCTTTTAGCTGCAAAATGTCAGGGGGGGAAGACATTTTTTATCCACATTGAGCAGATTCTGATCTCAATTCTCCAGTGGAGAAAACAACTCCTATTATAGTTATAATAGTAATCTTTGGGAATAATATATAAGTCGTATGTAATTGGCAAATTTTGTGTTTTCAGTTGGTACCATAATTAATTTACCTCTTAGCACAGCCAAAGTGCATTACGTGGATAGACTGGAATTTTCTTAAAACACGCCTGGAAAACCTGGAAAAGTCAGGGAATTTCATTCTCCTGTTTGAGTGGCAACCCTGTGGTATTCTCTGCTTCTATTAATTTAGGGAAATTGGCTGGTGTCGGGACAGGAATTGCAGGCTTTTGTGGGATCTTCTTACTTTCAAATCTTTTCTTAAATGCTGGACATCCTCTATAGGAAAATACATGTTGTTCTGAGCAAAATAAGCAAGTTGTCTTTTCTTCAGGCTTAAGTGGACAAAGTTGACTTCGATGGTATTTCCCACACTTATAGGAACGCTCAGGATTTTAACAGAGGTGCTGGGAATGTCTAAATTCCTGGCAATGGTAACATTGGATTATTCGCTTCATGGGTGTGAATTTCTCTGTTTTCACGTTCACACTAAACATGTTATTCAGCTGATGTACTATATAGCCTGCTTTCGTTTTTGTTAACTTCATTTTCGAATTTGGCTTCTGGTAAAATTGCTTTACTTTAATTATTGGGTAGTTTCTTCTTTCCTTCAGGATTGCTTCAGCCATCGTCTCTGGTAGGTTTTTCAGTTTAGTTTTACTTTAATGGGCTTTTCGCTAATTAGTTGGAAGGAATGAAATGGTATACTTTGTTCCTCAAGGATTTGTGTTGCTTTTCTGTAATTATTAATACTTTTTACATTCACAAATAATCATTTTGCTTTCATATTTGCTTCGAATTCTTCATCACAAACATTAATTAAAAGTTCATGCACTTGTACCCAATCAATTGCATGCTGTTGAAAACTATCAGTGAGGCTGTGTCTTCTTCGGTAGATCCTCATTCTTGATTGTTTCTATGTTTTTCTAAAATCTTAAAGTGATTTTCTTTCTGGATTTCCATCAGCTCAGCAGGATATTTGTGTTTTTACTGTATTTTTAGGTGTAATCCGTGGGGGTCGAGGAATATTCACTAAGCTTCCTTTCTTAGAGAGTTCAACTGCTTCAGGATTGCTTATCTTCAGCTCAGCCTCACATTCAGCAGTCGTTTTGCTGGTAATTGCATTCGTAACTGCAGCTGTTCCTTTTTCTTGTGTTAATTGTTTAAGTTCTTCAATCATGGGACATGAAGGTTCCTTGCATGTTTTTGGTCTTTTTGTACTATTCTTCTTCTTCTCTGTATCAGATATCACTTTAGACAATTTCCTTTTCCCTTTCATAGGCATGTTTTCGTCTTTCAAAAAATTTTCTCTTCTAGAATTTGGTTGCGATTTTGTCGATTGAGAGGACTGTTCAGAATTGTACTTTGTTAGCTCAGCATCATATTCTGTGGGAGCCCTAAACAAGACATTTCTGTGCACCCGAAGGTAACACGGCAGCTGTAAAGTGAATCAGAGTCATAAAAGCTGAGCATAATGGCAATATAGCTTCAAATGAGGGATAGGGAAAATTAGTATATGGGTCCTTTATATTCTCTAGCATCAGCCACGCATGCATTGTGGTTTTATCTCCAGGTGAGCTTGTTCTAGGTGAGAGGTGGTGATAATGTAATGGCTTTTCGGTGTATATATTAAAATAAGCATCTCAAGAGGAAGACTAATTCTAAAGCCAAGATCAGTTATTTCACTACGTAATAATATAATACTGCATTCCTTCACTTTCATTTTTAGGTAGTAATCATTAAAAGGGGAGAAGTAGTCAGACAGCTTTTCTAAAATAGAATGTGTTAAACCATTTAATTTCTTAGTGCTCTTTTATTCTAAAGTTCATATTTGTTAGTGGTCCTTTTTAGTTATGTTTTGCAATATTTATTTTCACAGTTTTAAAAATTTTCCTAAGTATTATTTTGCCATGAAAAGGAAAAGAATTCTTACTATGTTAAACCCCTTTTTTATAGAAACAGAACCAATAGGAAGTGAAACTTCTCCTAATCAAGATAACCAGAATAATGAGAATACATCGGTATGCATTTCCATTTTCATTTCATTAATATTCAAAACTGTTAATAGCAGTTGTAAGTAATATTAAATAGAGCTCTTTTTTTCACGACATTTCGTATTTTCTGTTTTTTAGAGCTAGAATTTATGTCTTTTATTCTTTATTCTTGATTCTTGATGTGGTATCTTAATACCGCATCAAGAATAAAGAATAAAAGACATAAAGGTAAATTGAGGTAAATCATAGCTTTGTTATGAATGATAAGAATTTAAAATAATTTTTTTTTTTAAAGCTGTATACTATCTTATGTCTGCATTTTAAGATATCTGCTATATCTATGCTTAAAATTATATAATCAAGCATTTACTGCCTTACTGTTAAATGCTAACTGGTAAGCTGATTTTTAATCGTTCTAATTAAATCTGTTCATCTAGTGGAAGGTAGATATAAACTGAATTGTTAAATTGTATATTCAAGAGAAAATTTGCTAATTTTGATTTCATTATGAAAAGAACTAAATATCTGCGTAGACAGACTTAATATTCTAAATAGCCTTTCCATATGTGATTGTGATTAAACATTAAAATGTGTATAATTGCATGTTTATTTTTTAATGGGGGATTTTGTTAAGTTCTTCCACGATTAAAAAGTTTTTTTCAGAACAGTAAATATTTAATTATTGAATGTTTGCCAAATGATTAATAGTTAATGTTAAAGATTTCATTTTTATTACTCATGTTACCTAAAGTAAAATTATATACTGTTTATTAGATGTGAACAGTTGTAGAACTTAAGTTTTTATTCTTCCCCTTCAGGCACCTACGAGCACTACCACCAGCTCTCCTACCACTACTAGCCCAGCTACTGCTGATCAGACAAATAATGATGTGGAAAATATTGTTGTTACTCCGATTCTGGATCCCCTGCATGCAAGTATGTATTTCAGTATTCTTATGATGCATTATGGGAAAGCAGAAGTATTTTAAGTAGTGATGTCAATAAGAGTCAGATTTTGGTAGAACTTCATATCGCGTGCAGTGTTGGCTTGTAGTTCTACTAATATTTATTCTTAAAATTTCTCAAGTCTGATAATTTTATGCATGAATTTTATAATTTAAAAATTTTCAAAACCCAGTTATGTTATTTTTTATTTCTCCAGTAAGTAAATGAGAAATATGTGTTAAAAGAAGTGCTAAATTACTTGTACTTTGAAGTTGATTATTTAAAATAATGAATGATCTTTGATGCTACTAGAATGACATATAATGATTAAAAATGTAAATTATTTAAAACTTCTTGCTACTATAGGTATTTGGACATGTATACCCCCCCTCCTGTTTTTAATGTAGTTAATGCAAATGATACAGTAATTTTGCACAACTTATGATGTATGTGCATTTTATGACATCTCAAAGGAAATGTACTGTTTTTGCCTAACATATTAAATTCTGTCTTGTCAAAATTGAGGGATGAGAAGAATAGAGAGAAGTTATGAGCAGCTTTTCTACTCTTGTGGGTGGCTCATTCGCAGAGTTTCACCTTTCATAGAAGAACTTCTTTTTTTTTTTTTTTTTAATTTAATCATTCTGTTACTAACAGATCAAAGGATTTAAAAACAATAAATGCACTTAGTAATTTACTGCCTATTGCATTAGCAATGACTTTAATGTAATTTTAATTAAAATTCATCCTAATGGATGTAAAAGAAATAAATGTACTTTTTAGTAATTTAAATCTTTATTTAACCTTTTCAGCAATGTATATAATAAAATGCATTTATTTTTGTAATATATCCAACTGATAATTTTTATCAGCATTTGTGGCATTGCTATAATTAATTAATAAAGATATTTATACACCACATGTTATATAGATGACATAGAATAATTTAAATTTTTATTATGGTGTTTATTTATTTAAGCAATTTGTAATGATAAACTATTCTTTGGAGTTTTTAAGGTATAATTTTTCAATTTTTAGATTTGTTGTTTTTTATTTATTTATTTTGTAACTATTTTGCTTTAAAATATTTGAGTAACTGGTCATTTTGCAAAACTTCCATTAATTGTTCTCTTTCTTTTTAATTCTAGATCCGTCATCAGGAAGTCCAGAATCGATGCAAACACCTGAATCCACATCTACGTCTGAACCAAAAAACAGTGCTAATAATGTGGTAACTCCTAAATTAAAGAACATACCACCAAAGGAAACCCCAAAATCAGTGACTATTCCTCCCCCATTATCAATTGTTAGTAATTTTTTTATTTAAAGTATCTTAATTTCCCACTGCAGTTTATTAAGTTTAATTTTTCTAAAAATTCTTGATATTTTTCCTTCTGTTTTAGTAGTTTATTTTTAATTTAAACATTGTTAACAGTTTCTTGCATTTAAAAAAGTAGGCTTTATGACTGTTACTTTGTATTAGGTTAGAAAAAATTTTTGCTGGTGTATAAATTAAGAAGAGGATCAGATTTTGTACTCTGGTAATCATGATAACCAAGAAGCATGCATATATATAATTAAGCTCTAAAATTATTAGCTTTGGAATTTAGTATCAAAACTGAATACAAATGGTCGATAGTTTTGTATTCACATCTTTTAATTTTGAGAGAGCTGATGATAAAAAGATCTAATGTGTCTAGTGTTGTGTAATAAGTATTAACTTATTTTATATTTGTAATGCAAAACAGTTTTACTGTCAGTTAACCATCAATTATATAAATTGCATGTTTTCATATTATTTATTTGATAATGACATTGTATATTTGCATTTAAATATACCTATATTTTTTGGTAAAGTTTCATTTTATATTTCAGTACTATAATGTCTGCACTTAATTATATACTGTTGAATCCAATTTAATGAATTGCTCAGATGATAAAATCCATTAAACTGAATCATTAAAATTAAGATGTGCTAATAATAGATATGCAGTTATGCAGTGAAAGCTTAACATCTGGTTGTGTAATCAGTAAAATGTACAAATAAAAGATGTTTTATGTATGAAGTGTAACAATGGATTTTTTAAAATTTATACAGTGAACTTGTTTAAGAAAGAAAAGTATTCTAATAGAATCTGTTTTTGTTTTAATGGTTACACTCTTCAGATCTCAATAACATGAAGATCATTAAACACCTCATCTTCTATTTCATGTTACAATAGGTTTTTGTTGTTGTTGTTGTTCTAAAATAGGAAAGACAGCTACAAATATTTATGCTTCCTCCTCTTTCAATATAGCGTTTTTTTTTTTTTTAATTTTATTTTTTATCATCATCATCATATTATACCCTAAAAATTTTTAAATCAGTGTAAATAGGTATATAATCTGAAATTTATCTGGCTTTGAAATTTCCTTCTGCTGTTCAAGTGTTAATTAGTCGGAGTTCTGTGTATGAGTAATTCAGTTTTTTAAAATTAATTACAGAGCGTTTCATATCTCTTCATTCTATGAATCTTTGATAAAACTCTTAGTGTATCACAGTCTGAGATTTTCAAAGCAATCAGTATTATTTTAACTGAATTTTCTGTAGTTGGTTTGAAAAGATCAAATTATTCTCCTGTCGAAAGGCATATCATTCATATAAAATGTTTCAGAAGAGCGTACTCTGCTGTCCAAGTGTTTGATGGAAAAAAATTCCTACTTGCATTTGAATAGAGCTGATGTTAATTTAAGGGTGATTGCTAAATTATTGGCTTTAAGAATTTCACCAGAATAAAAAAAGTTCAAGATTTAAAAACCTTAGCACTTTTTGATTGTGTATAGGAACATAATATTCATCAATCTTTTTTCTACTTATTATTATAAAAAAAGTTCTTTAAAAACCTTAGATATCTGCAGTTCAGAGATTGGACTGTACTTGAGTTTCAAGGTGGAGTTGCTTGTTCAGTGAAATAATTTAGATACTTTTACTAGATATTCTGTTTGTAAAGTAAAAGCATTTATGTTGAATAATTGAAAAATATTTATGTTAGATATACGGGTAATGTATCAGTTACATTTTGATGTGCCTCTGTGTCTTTCAATCATGTGTTTGGTTTGACACTTGTAATTGATTCTGTTAAGACATTAGTTAACTATGATTTCACTGCATTATACTATTTTCGTGAAGCACCGTAAAGGTACAGCATTGTTAACAATAATTTGAACATTTATTTAGAAAATTATAGCTTCCTGTTATATCCATCTTTCTGTAAATCCAAGATGCAAGCAGGAGAGAATAAAAGTTATGTGATAATCCTTTACAACTTGACAATTATTTAATTAATGAAGTCTCACTTGAAATATTTATTTGTGCACACCTAGAATTATGAATTAATTTCAGACACAGTTTTGTTCAAACAAATCAAAACTAAACAAAAAAACTGTGTACACTTTGCAAATTCTTTTAAAGATTAGTTCAGTTTCATCCAATACAAAAATTCATGAAATGTGTTAAGTTTTATTTTTTAATTTAAGTACCTCTTGCAGTATTTGGAAATTAAATCATATGTCAACTAGGTACCTTTCACTAACATCAGCTGTTGATACAGTAATAAAAAATGAGTAATTGGCTTTATATTTTACTTCCTTGTATGAAGTAAAGGAAGTATAGTAATCACCAAAAATTCCGGGTATTGTATTTCAACGAAAATATCCATCCATTTTGACTACTATCGAATGCAATTTAACAATATTTTTGCATGAGATTTGTATGTAAGGACAGCATGGATTCTTTTCCCCCAAACTGATTATGAAATTGATTTAAAATGGATTCAGAGAGCATTTTTTTCATGACATTCATACATACGTATGTACATATGTATTTTACATAACTCGAAAATGAACAGCCTCAAAACATTGAAATTTTGTATCTAGGACTGCTATAACATTTAGTTGTGCACCTCCCTTTTTTGTTGCAATTGGCAGCACCAAAAGTATATATGTACCCACTGTTATTCAGCTCTGTGAGCTCAACTTTTTTTATATGTTATAAAAATTTGTTATAATTTTAGTTATTATGTTGTTATAATTTTATTATGTTATATAAATTATTATATTTCTTATATGTTGTTAAATTGTACATTTTTTTGCTTCAAAAATGATTGAATTATGTTGTTCTTATCTTTCAGTTAAGATTTTTATGCCTTTAGTTAATTTGCAGGCAATAGTTGTAGAATTATTAACAATTTAAAAGTTGTTTAAATGTGTCTAAGCCTATTTTTTTTACCATTGCAGCCATATTTGTTGACATATGAAACTTAGTAGAATAGTTAATTTAGTTAGTTTCTGCACATTCAATGTCTTTTTGCCGAGTGGGACAAAAGTAAACTTTCAGTTTTTTGTGGTGAAAAATGTGCTTACTTGCTGAATTGCTTGTTTTTGCGTAGAAACTCTTAATTTTAATTGCTTTAACTGTATTTGGTGTTATGTTTTCTAATTTTTAATAAAAGTATTTTTGGTTTTATTTTTGCCTTGCTGCGAAGTGAGAACTTAATTAATTGAATGAGAAATCTATATCTAATGAAATTCAAGGAAATAATTTTAAATGAAATGCAGCAAAAAATGAATATAATTAAATTTATGCATCAGATTTTTTATCATGGAAAAGAACATTTCAGTATACAGTTAACTTATCACATTGGCTCTAAGTGGCGTTAGCATTTAAACTTGGATTGAATATGATACAATGTTTCCACTCTTTTTGTATTTGTCATTTATCTACAATTTGCTTAGAGTAGCTGTGGTAAATTTTTGCTACTGTTGTCCTCTAACACACACATGAAATGTGGGAAGTATAGTTGCTGAGATTTTTGTTAAAGCATTATACCTCCTTCATTGGCAGTTCCTAACCTCTAAGACCTTCTCTAATATTTTGGATCATCATTTTATGTACATTATTAAAAAGTTAATTGTCTATTTACTGTTGTTAATATTCTCTTCATGTATTTGGTATTTTAAATTGTGTATCATATAAGAATTTTAATTTGTGGTGATTGAGTGCTTGCGTATTTTAAACTAATTTCATTGTATTGAGCTTTCCTGTATTATTGTTTTGTTGCATAGTTACATACAACTAGGTTTCATTTTACATAACTTTTTGTAGTCTATTGTTGATACTCGATCCATACGCTCTCCAGCTACAACTACCACTGCAGCACCCAGAGGGAGGAGGAAAAGAAAGTCTACACCTGTTAAAGAAGTAGTAAAAGACAGACCTTCACCAGCTGAAGCTTCACAGTTTGCTGACATTAATTTGCCTGAAATTGAACAATATAGGCAATTATATGGTCAAAACTTAAATATTTGTACGTATATATTGTAATTGCACTTTAATTTGTTTGTTGTTTAATTTATTTATTTATATTTTTAAAATGCATCTATATTTATTGTATGTAATTTTTTGGGGGGTTTAGTGTTAAATATAACAGTGAAAAATAAAATATTTTGTAAATTTTTTTTTTGTCCTTTTTTAGCAATTTATTACTCTGAACTAGACTTAGAAATATAGGGTACGTTAATTTTAATTGATGATCTTAATGAGATTAACTGCATAATTTGGTGCTTGCTTTGCATCTAAAAGAGTGTGCTCTCAATATGTAGTTGAATTACATTTTATGCCTGCATTTTGAATGCTGCAATCCTTAGACATGTAAAGAAGCATCTCTTCAACAGTTTTAGGTTATTTCAGAGGAATTGTTTATTTATGAAATCCAGTGGTAAAATTATTTTTGTATGAAATGATTTATGCAGAAATATTATGAAATCAGGTTTTCTTAATTTGATATAAATTGTCAAGAAAATTTAGGTTTTACCAATAAAAATTTAAATTGTAGTAATTTTTTTGGCATTAAAACACATAGTATTTTAAGTTTACAGCAACCATTTAACATATCTTATATTCATAATATAATTCTTTTATGTTACATTCATTTGCTACCATAACATTAACTCCATGTGATTTATAATTAAAATTATATTATGATTTTGAGTTTTTCCATAAAGTACGAAGTTTTTGTGTACTTATTTCTTTAAATATGTATGTGCGTGAATACATGTATATCTGTACATAAAAAATTATTTATAAACAATTAAAAAATTTCTGTATTCTGTTAAAATTAGTGAAGTGCTTCTTTGTATGTGCAAGTGAAATGCTGTCTCTTTGTTGTTTAGATAATCCAAACTTGCCAGCAATTTCGGCATATAGCGGATCTGGTGTTGTTCCACAGTCATTCCCACATTTAGTTCCTCAAACTATGCCTTTTCCAGTAGTCCATACTTTTCCTACACCTATGCAAGTTCAAAATCCATATCCAGGAGTTCCTCAACCTAGTCCGATGATTGGACTTCAACCACCAATTGCCCCTGGTTTAGTTCCACAAAGTAATATCTGTAAGTTATTTTAATATTACTTATTAAGTAGTGTATGCAGGCAGCTCCCATATGACATAGCAGTCCTACAGTGATTTTGCAATATCATGATTCAATATTTAAGGAAATGTGCTCAGTCTTACGAATCAGGTCTGATTTGCAATTAAAAGATTTTATGTGCATACTACAGCGAAATTGTGAATTTTCACCCCCCCTTTTTTTTAAGTGTTGAGCATTTTCTTTTTTCAGCTGAATACTGTACATAAGGCTTACTATTAAAAGATCGAATGCTAACAGTCTAAAGTTGTACTTGGCGATTATGGTAATCTTTAAATTAAATACGATGATTATCTGCCAAAAATCAACTCTGTTATAGTTATCATTATATTTATTAAATTCTTATTGTCAGGAATATATGTGCAGCGTACTATTCAGAAGTTTTGAATGATCTTTACTGAATAGTATTATATGTTAATATCACATTTGCTACAAAATCTAGATTGGTAAAGCATGTAACATTTGACGAAGCAGTTTTTGTATGAAAAAGATGGCTTCAGTTTCAGTAGTTTGTGAAAACAGAAAGATTTAGACTTAGTATAAGTTTATTTATCATGAATTAAGAGGAAAGGGGGGCAATGATTCTGATCTGATTTATTTTTTGCCAAAAGCAAATGTACAGTAAGTGAAACTTCCTACTAAACATTGATTTTTCTGCCTAGAATATGCATTTAACCCTGTGATGTTACAATATTGTTAACTGATATGCAGATGTGTTTAAGATGCTGTCTCAAGTGATACTTCTCATTTATTTATGTTTTGACATCCGAGGAAATAAAATTACTTTTTTAGGTAAACAGGAGATTTATAATTGCAGTGAAGTTAAATGTACATCTGTAATTGCTTTAATCCAAGATTTTATTTTAAAATTTAGATTTATTTATTTTTAAATGTTCTCTGTATTTTTAATGTTGCTTTTCATTTAAATTAATAATTCTGGAATCATTATATTTTGTATTAACAATAGGCTTACATTTTGAATACCTCAAAAGAGATGTAGAAAGTTAGTGCTTCCAAAAGATAAATAGCCATCAATACATTATGATCACAATTATATGTAAAATGATGTGATTAAAGCAAGTTTAAATAATTGTTTAAAGTAGAAGGTAAAGTTGGCTCAGTATTTCTAAAGAATAAGAAAATCCTTATTATATATTCTATTGGTTTAATATAATTTTTCAAGTACAGTATAATGGTAAATCAATCAGCTGAAATGGTATGACATTATATATACATGAATAGGATAAAAATATATGAGTGCAGCTTTTAATATAATTTTTCAAGTATAGTATGATGGTGCATCAGTTAGTTGAAATGGTATGACATTATTTATAAATGAGTAAGATAAAAATGTGTGAGTGAGAAGTAATTTACTCCTCCCCCCTTCTTGAAAGCCATGAACAAATTAAGAGTTATAATATAGTGCACTAGAAGATATAGTGGGATTATCGCTCCATAGACCCCATGTTAAAACAGGGTAATCTGTTTTTGTACAAATAATAGAGGGCGCTGTTAGCGCATGTGCCCCATCGAAATCAGGTAGACGTTTGTTTACTATCGCTGACATGTGCCAGTTTCCTCTTGAAATCTAAGCAATTCTGGACTACATTTTTTTGCTTTGAGCTGCTAAAATTTAATTTACGACATGTCATCAAAACTTTCTCGAAAGTGTTTTGTACCTGGCTGTATATCTGGGCACCGAAATGCTACAAAAGTGTCATTGTTTAAAGTTCCTAAAGATGAAAAACTTCGTCGAGAATGGGCGAAAAGAATTTCCAGAGGAGATAAAGAACTATCGATCCAACATAGTGTTTGTGAACTGCATTTTGAACAGCATTTCATAGATAAATTTTATAATCATGTTGTTAATGGTGAGGACATAAAAATTCCAAGAGGCAAACCATTGCTTAAACCTGAAGCAATACCCAGCATATTTCCTAAAGCTCCCAAGTATTTCAATAAACCACTACCCAAGAAAAGGAAAGACAGAAGTAATGTAACAACTGAGGCAAAAACAATGTGTGTGAATAAAGAAAATCATGATGCTTCAGAAATCTCTGTTTCAAGAACCATGAGAATAAGTGATGTAGAGACTGTTCAGTTACCTTCTCCATTTTGGTCAAAATTACGGATAAAAAACTGTCCTCAATCATTAGTGTTCGTTAATTTGATTTTTGATAAAAATTTGGAGTATCCATTGGTCAGAAAATTAATCAGCGTTATTGAAAAAAATAATAAACTAACTGCAGATGTTTTTATGTGTGGGCAAAAAACACAGTCTGTTACTTTTAATGCTGTAAGTGAATTAATAATTTTGCTTAATAATGTTGAATCAATACCTCTCTGCTATGGAGCTGGAAGCATTTTAGAATATAATCAATATTATCTTAAATATGTAAACATTATGCATGATCAAATATATAGTAAAAAATGTACAGTTAAGATTAATGAGTCTGCAACATGTGTACATTGTAAATATGTAAATAGATTGATGAAAAGAAAAACTTGTAAAAATATATATTTGAAATCAAAATTGGGTAGTAATAGAAAAAACAAATTGATTTGTTGTTTAAGAAAAAAAATTACAGAGTTATCCTTAAAATTGAAGGAACAAAAAACAAATGAAATGTGCAGTTCTGTTGTTGCTTCAAACCCAAAGCAATTGCTTGCAATAAATGCTTATAATGATGCCGCTAAACGTAAAAGTAATCAAGGTATGATTTATGATGCGAAATGGCTGATTGAATGCATAATAATGAGAATGAAAGGACCCAAACTTTATGAACATATCCGCGAAAATAAAATTCTGATTGTGCCTGGAAAGAATTGCCTTCTGAGATATATTAAAAATTACCGCAGTGGATTTGGTTTCTGTGATTCTGTTTTTCAGGCAATCAAACTGAAAACTCAAACTATGGAACCCTATTTTCTCCATGGTGGTATACTGATAGATGAAATGAAGTTGTCTGAAAACTTGCATGTGGGTTCAAATGGTCAGATTGAAGGATTTGTGGACTTGGGAAACTTTCAAGATGGCAAAAAACAAAGTAACCATGGATTAATATTCCTATTTCAACCATTTGTTGGTGACTGGAAGCAGATTATTGCAGTTTTTGCCACATGTAACAATGTTAAAGGGACCTTGCTTTGTGATTTGATCATAGAAGCAACAATATTGCTAGAAAATGCAGGTCTCTATGTAGATTATATAACTTGTGATGGTGCGGCATGGAATAAAGTAATGTGGAAGAAATTTGGTATTGGTATTCGGTCAGATAATACAGTTGAATATCAGATGAATCATCCATGTGATGAAACACGCAAATTAAATTTTATATCTGACTTTCCACATTTAATAAAATGTATGCGAAATGCCTTTTTGAAACATGGATTTTACACACCATATGGAGAAGTGCGACCAGAGCATATAATTTGTGCATGGAAGAAAGATTGTGATGCCATTACTTTAAAAGCAATGCCACATATTAATAGAAGGCATCTTTTTCCAAATAACTTTGAAAAGATGCGAGTGGATTTAGCATTTCATTTGTTTGGAAATGAGGTTATCAATGGCCTTAATTTTTTCCGTAATGAAATAGAAGAGTTGTACGAGAACTTGGAAAGTACAGTGCAATTTGTGAAACAGATAAATTCAATAATTCATATAATGACATCTAGGTATGCTGCAGAAGCTTTATTTTTAAATTCAGAAAAACATACAGCATTATTACAATTTTTATCATTTCTGGATGAATGGGAAGAGCTCACTAAAAAAAAAAATATGAAACTTGGCTTCATTAGTCAGTCAACTGCTGAAGGTTTACGTGTTACATTAAAATCAACATTGTTTCTACTTCATTATGTGACAGAAGAATTAAATTTTAAATATATATTAACTTCAAGATTAAGTCAAGATGCCTTAGAAAATTTATTTGGTATCATAAGACAGTCTAAAGGCTTTAATGATCATCCAACACCAAGTGAATTTTTGAACATTGTTGAAACACTGCGTTTTTACAATCTTGCCAAATCACCAAAGCATGGAAATGTACCAGAAGAAGTCATAACTGCACTTCTTGTGCCTTCCACTGATAAAATGCATGCTGTAAAAAATAGTCAACATATTGAGTGTATAATTGACCAATTGATTGAAAAAGGTCAATTAGCTGATGCTTGCTCATCATTTGATTTCTATTGTACAAACGTCGATCATACATATGCATCAAAACAAAGTGATTCACGTATAATTTATTATATTGCTGGATATGTTGCTAGAAAATGGATTAAAGTGGAAAAATGTGTTGCTTGTTCAGAAGTTTTAAGAAATATAGGATTGGAAAGCACAGTAAATTCTGAATTTATTTCTTTAATTAGTAAAAAAAACCTTACATATCCTTCAAATAGTTTATATGCTTTAATTGAATATCTCGAAAAGTGTTTTGTAAATTTTTTTAATATAAATATAATAGAAAGAAGCAGTATATTACAATTTGTATCATCTCTCAAGTTAAATCATTATGTAGGGTGTGATTTACATAAAACAATGCTAACCAAAAAAATTGTAAGATTTTATGTTATCACACGATTTCATTTTTACACAAAAGCTCTAAACAAGCAAGAAAACACAAGGCAGAAAGCTAAATTTTTAAAACTCCATAGAATTCAATAAAAGGAAGCAGTCTGTAGATATTATTTAAATATTTCGTGAATTATGTCAGTTTGTGTTAATATTTTTGTTTGTTTATTTTTTCATTTTTTTCTTTGTTTATTATATATATATAAAGATTTGATATTAAGGAATTAAAATTATTCATTTTTAAGCATGAGGAATGAATGTTCATTTCTTCATGTTATGTGCAATATGAAATTGCTGTAGTATATAATTGTCTTACGTATCAATTAAAAGATGTTTTCGATTAATCTGTGAAAATTAATGTGTGGCAAAAACTGCAATATTTTCCTTCCATTTACCAATAAATAATAGAAATTGAAATATTTTTTTTATTTCATTTTAAAAATATTATAAGCAGCAAAAATTGCAATAATTTCTTTCCTGTTACCAATAAATAATATGCAAAAACTGCTATAATTTCTTCCAATTACCAATAAACAAAATGCATGTGGCAAAACTGCAGTAATTTCCTTCCAGTTACCAGCAGATAATAGAAATTAGAGTATTAGACCATGACTGCTGTGTTTCTTTCTTTCTTTTTTTTCCCCCCCCCCAATCTTGAAAGTATTGTAAGTTAACAAATCCTTCAAATTGATCATTTAAGTTCACATGCAAATTATAATATATGATCACAAAGTTTGTCTTCTATCATTTTCATAATTATGCATTCAATTACCATTTTGGATCATAAATAATTCTTTGATTACTTGTATATTTAGAGATCATTATATGTATTTATTTCAAGCAATTACTCTGAATTCGATGCTATAAGATAATTACACACTTCATATTTTTTCCTGCTATTTTAACTTTAAAGGCACTTTTGTAATTTTTTCCCTTAAATAGCAAATTAGTTTATTTGTGCACTTGCCACAGATTTTGACACCTGTGAAAGAGAAGTCGAACACATGCCGAGATCATCTATGGACTGTGTGTATGTGTGTGCATGTGAACAAGGATAATTAAACACATACGTATTATTTCAATAATACTACCAAAATGTGTGGTAGGTGCATAACAGAAAAGTACCCATAATTGTACATTTTTAGTATATATTATATATTGATCATGCATAATATTTACAAATATTTATGGTAATGTCATCTATATTCCAGATTGGTTCTAGGCTCTACTGCAGGGAGATATTGAATCAGTATGATTAAGCAAGGTTATTAATTATTAACTAAGCAAAATTATTATTGACAAATATTGAGCATTTTATCTCAGCTGTTACATTAGTTAAGTCTCCTTTTATTTAAAAATGGCTTATTAAAATATATTTGAAGATTCATAAATATGATAAATATTGCTTAAGGTTTATGTAAGGATTTGCCTCATTGAATTTTAGTTCCTCAACTTTAACAATATGACTAAAATTTATCAATAAAATGCTCTTCTAAATGCAGTTCACACATATAATCCTGGCTTGGTAGCTCTGTGTCCTCTCAAAAAGTCTTTTTCAACCATTCTTGATAAAATGCAAGTTCTTTAATAGTTACTATCTTGTGGAATTTTATTGTCCAGATATGCAACTAGGTACTTTTCCGTTTCGGAAGCCGTAAAAATGGAAAAAAAAAAAAAAAAAGTTTGCCAAATGCCAATAATAATATATTAATTGTGGTAAACCTATCACACAATTCATGAGTTTGAATGCTTGTCTGAACAAATCTTTGAAAGTATATTCCTATGAATTCTAATTTATGACAAAAATTCTTCAACAACTGTACTGTTATATGTTTGCATATGAACTACGAGTTACTTATTTTTTAACAGAACAAGTCTATTTTGCAAAGATAACTTTTAACTATTATTTTACCATATTTGATAATAATGTAAATTAATGAATGATATGAGTGATTTTGTGTGTGTGTATTTTCATTTCTCCCAATTCACTCATATTTGAATTGAATGAAATTTAATTATGATATTTAATTTATACATAAGTTGACTACATTTCATGTGTACAAAGTGCATTTAAACAATAAAAAATTAACATTATTTATTTTGCAGTAAGTATATATAGTGCATTATTTATTTTCATTATCTCAAAATTATTATTAGGTTGTTAGATTTAGGCAAAGCATATTCAATTGTTTGATGTATTGCTGCAATAAACTGAATGATTGCTATTTGCCCAAGAAGAATGCTTTCATGGAAGACATATTAAAGACACCAGTTCATGTCTCAAACATTATTAAATCAAGCTCGCTTACTTGCATGAGCTAGTTGGATTTAATAATATTTATAAATATATTCATTGGTATAATATTGTGGTTGATATAGAAATTCATGATTGATATAGAAGTCAGGTAAGATTTTGTGTTATAAAGGAGAGATGGAAAGTCTCTGAGAATGAAGATAAGGTAGAAATATATTCATTTTTAATAAATTAATAAGTACTGTGTATATGTATATCTATTCTTTCATTTCATTCATATGAAAATGCTTTGATATATGTTGTAAAAGTTAATTAATATATAAATTGTCTATATATCTTATAATAAAAATTAGCATTATTTATTTTATTTTAAAATTAATTACCATATGAGATACGGTAAATTTCATTATAACATAGAAATAATCAAGGTTTGGTTAATTAATTATGGCAAAGCACATGAAGGTTATCTGCCTAAGAGAAGGGATGCCTTTGTATAGGACTTTTCAAGGGAAATTGACTTGTATTCACATTATGCTGAGGGAAAACAATGCAAAATCACATGAAGCCAGCCCATGTGATTGCTAGAATTGAATCTAGGTCGAACTATCAGCAATTTTACCTCTTTGCCATTGGTGAGCCTCAAAATGAACAAAGATTGTTTTGAATTTTCATGCAGTTAATTCAGACATTTTCTATCAGCACAACCAGATAAATATTAAAAGATTATGCAAGAGAAATTGAAGAGTAAAAATGTAGATCTCTAAATATTCAAAAATTTAAATTAAAATTGTATAACTTTTCTACTATTTTTATAGATGTACTCAATTTTAAGTGACATAGTTCATTTTGCACTGTGTCAAGTTACGATACTGTCAGTAAACAAAATTTCATTAGAGCAA
Source organism: Stegodyphus mimosarum (assembly GCA_000611955.2). NCBI lineage: Eukaryota > Metazoa > Arthropoda > Arachnida > Araneae > Eresidae > Stegodyphus > Stegodyphus mimosarum. The sequence goes on from KK117696.1 coordinate 169,940, forward strand.
AAGTTATGTATAAATTTTAACATTCATATAAGTACCTTTAAATGAAGGTGTGACTGTATTGCCTCTATAAATTCTTTTGCTACATCACTTGATAAGACAATATACTGAATTTTATATAATGCCTGTAGTACCAAAACAAATATTAAAATAAGCTTCTGTAACTTTATGGAGAATTTATTCAACAAATATTTCTTGATATGAGAAATTTTAATATTTATTACTTATTTAATGTTATCTTTAATATTTATTACTATTTAAGTGTAAAATATATTCCTGAAATTTTTAATACCGATAGAGCATTTTACCACAAATTTGTTTAAGCCGAAACTCGAGTTTTAAATTAGAAGTATTCATCATCAAATTAGGAAATGATACTTAAAAAGGTAATAAAAATCGCATCTTCCTCAATATTTATTTCTTTGTTACTTTATAAATGTTACTGTTTAGAAATTTATTTTTACTTTTCTCTACGAAATCATAATATCATCGACGAAATCATAGCTTTGATATATCCTTATCAGATATATCAAAGCTAGCATGAATCAATCTAAGGATGAGCATTAAAAAAGATAGAATTTCTATAATATATGAGCAAATAATATTTAAAAATGCTTCTGTAGAACATTTAAAGGCGCTATAAAATTAAATAAATATATTTTTTAAGAAGAAAAGAAAAAAGAAAACTATGTAAAAGGTGTCAATTTAGACCTTTAAAACAGATTCAAATTGCAGTAAACGTCTCCGATTTATGGGGCACATGTGATCACAGCGCCCTCTAGCGGAATGTCAAAACTCGATTACCAAAAATAGCGTCGATAATTCCACTATGTCTTCTAGTGCACTATAGTTATAACCAGCTGAATTCCGAAATAGTTGCTGATTCCTGTTTAAATGATATTAGCACCATACATACGCTGAATCATCTTGTGGAAGTTGAAGGTAACTGGTTGTCTTATTGTCTTACTACTGTAAATTTCTCATTTGGTTCAGTCATGGTGTTTGTTGTTAAGATCAAAAGTTTGTCTTTGAATTTTAAACTATTTCCTAGTTAGTTCTCAAGCTAAAATTTTACCCACAAATTTTTGTGGATAACAATACAATATGGTAAAGCAATTTATTCAAAATTCAATATGGTTATTTTTAAATTTAATGCTTAAACAATTTTTTGCATATATCTTCATTTAACAAACAAAGTAAAGATTTTGGAGTTTTCTGTTTTTATTGTCAGATAAAGTGGGGTGGAGTCTTTTTAATAAGATTTGTATGTAAAATTATTTGCAATGGATTTCTTGCCAGTTTAGGAAAATTGCTTGGGCCCTCTTCCCCGATTATGTTATGTTTATTATTTTAAAATTTCTGCATCTAAAAATATATTAGAATTTTTGCAGATTATTAAACAATTACTTCACCTTCTTTTAAAACAAGAATGACAAAAAAAAATATATATTACCTGGACAGTTTTCTGCATTTAAAAAGAAAAAAAAATATGGAGCAGAAAGGCAAAGGATCAGTTTTTCCACTTTTTCACTACGTTTTGCTTTAAAACGTAATTCAAGGTAATGATATCATTGCATCACTCACTTTGTGCATGCTCCCTTTTGGTAAGTAATGGCTTGCAATTATATTAAGCTTGTTATTAAAATTTTCTACTACTTTCTAAATGCTATTTCTCCCACCCTCTTATTTATTTTTATTTACAGATTTGCATTTACAGCTCATTTTATTAATCCCCAAAAACAGTGGTTAACATTTAAAATGACTTGCAATGGAATCTGCTATATTATTTTATTATTATTATTATTATTTTCCATTTCACAAGTTTATGTGTATATATATTACCTGCATTTCACTTTAAAAATTGATTTTAACTTCCTTGTACGAAGTAAAGGAAGTATTCTAGTATTCTAATCATGAAAAATTCCGGGTACCATATTTCAATGTAATATCCATTTTGACCGCTATCGAATGCAATTTAACGATGTTTTTGTGACATCTGTTCATAAGGACAAAATAAAGGACTCTTTTTTTTTCCTTTCTTTTCTCCCCCCCCCCACCAAACAAATTATAAAACTGATTTAAAATGGATTTGGAATATATTTTTTCGTGGCATCTGTACATACATACATGTCACCTCACTCAAAAATGAGTAGTCTCAAAACGTTAAAATTTTGTATATAGGACTGCTATAACATGTAGTTGTGCACATCCCTTTTTGGTGGCAATCAGCCACACAAAAATTATATATATATTCATAATAAAAGTAAATTAATAAGCCTAAGACTTGTACTAAAGCTGCAAAGTAATAAAGCAATAATTCACTATAAATTGTAATAAGAAAACCCTCCATATACCATCTTCAAGGAACAGAAAATACATATGTACCCACTCTGTTACTCAGCTCATTGAGCTCAGTTTTTATTCTTATATGTTGGTAAATTGTGCATTTTTTGCTTTAAAAATGATTGAATTATGTTGTTCTTATCTTTCTGTTAAAGTTTCCATGCCTTTTGTTAAACTGCATGCAATATTTTTACAATTATCAACAATTTGAAAGTT
>KK117696.1:182917-210221 GCA_000611955.2 Stegodyphus mimosarum
TTCATTTTATAAAAAGACTGTTTTTATCATAAAATGCACTTAATTATATTTTTAAGACAGTACAGTACTGCAAATGGACAAGTAACACCCTGAACTTTATAAAAACAAAGTGTAATCATGTATTTGTTTATGTATATTCTGTGCATTCATATATATATATATATATGTGTGTGTATGTGCATAATAAAAAGGAAGAAAAAGACGTAGTAGCAATGTTGATGGTGTAGCACATAGAATTCACAGGACATACTAGATCCATATTGAAGAGGAAGAATTCTTATTGTGTAAAATCTTTAATTTGTAATGACTAAGAAACTTGGCAGTTGAGTAAGATTTAATATTTTTTTTTTTTTATTCCAGTTGACATTTGTGGCCACACTTCACTTGTCATGCTAATTGTGCCTATTTCTAGAATATTTTGTCCAAGCAGCACAGAGGGTGATGCTAAAAGTGCACATTTATCTAACATGGCAGTGTATTAAGTGAAAGGTTTTGCTTTATGTTAGAAAAGTTTCATTTCTCAGGGTTTAGGTTCTGAATTAATTATGTCATCAGCATTATGCAAGCTCTACATATATACATATGATATGAAAGCAAACTTCTCATCTTAATTTTCTGTAGCCCCTTTTATTCTTCATTTTAATTTGGATGTTTCTTCTTTCTGTCTTAAAATAGTAACAGCTTTAAATATATTGATCTAAACTACATCATTTCAAATTAATCCATATCCTACAGTCTTGCATAATGCTGCAGTGCAGATACATTTCAGCCAATCAGAAAATATTTCATTTCAAGTCAAAACCTTTTGACAGTCTCTCAGGCTTTCTTCTGAATGTATCACACTTTCCTGTTTGCTTGCTTCCAACTAACATATAGCAGCTCACAGCTGTGTGTCATCTATTGTCTTAAGATGTAAACTTCTAAAGTTTGGATGCAGATCACAGCCAAGATTTGTGAATCTGCAGCTGCGTTTGTCTGCAGAATCCATTTTTCTACTATGCAGTAGAAATGCCTTCTATATACCAGCACCTTCTCTAACATTTGGCCATCACAAAAAATTATGTGTGTCTTCTCTGTGCCCATCCTTAAATTATTATCATTATACATGTATATAAATCAAGATCTCGAAAATCGGAACAAAAAATAAGATATCGTATTAAATATTTGAAGGTTAAACCTATTTTCTCTGTGTAACAAAATAAACTGGTAAAACACAAGTTAAATTTTTATTTTTTACAGAATTCTTATTTCATAAAAAAAGTTGGTTCTTATCTTTCACTTAAATGAGCTCCTTGTTTTAGGATTTATATAATAGGATTAATTTTGAAAATTCAATTCATGACTAATTAAATTTTGAAAATTAAGTTGATTATTAAATTCTATAAGCATGTTATTTTTATTTTTGTGTAGTAATTGATTCATCTTTAGCCTTTTTAGGCCTTTTTGATAATTCTTTGGGGTTCCGCTCCCCTTCCCCCATTTATGTATAAGTTTTTGTACTAGAGGAAGACAAAAACATGTTGGGAAAAGAAAGTTGGATTAATACAAAGCAGTGTAAAGTCTCGGGGAATTCATGGGAATGAAACGTATTCTTTGTCACTCTTTAATCAACTTGGTATAAGGTTTCAAAAACTTTTCCCGTGATGAGTTCTGTTTGAAGCATTAAAAACAAAGGAGATTTAAAAAGAAAATCTGAAATGTTTCAGATTTTAAATTACGTCCAAAGGGACGTTTATTTAACATTTTGTGTGTTACCTTTATCTGTTAAATACCATGTTCTTCGCACTTAAACCATAAAATTCAGTTCAACAGCAATATCGCAAAATAATTTTAAATTGAGCATATCATTAGAAATTTCGGTACACGCTCTCACGCGCTGGAGATAAAAATGTTTTTCTCTACAACGTTGGTATTGCTGGCTTTGAAATCTTTGAGTTTGTTAATGAAAAATTCGTTAAAGTTTTAGAGAATATTGTTACGAATTTCACATTTATTTGGCTATTTATTTAGAACTGTAATTAAAATTCCTTTTTATTTTCCCGTGCAACGCACGCAGACGATTTTTGAAGAGAAAGCTACGTCAAAAAAAAAAATAAAAAAAAACATGCATACATTTATGCAGATTTTTCATTTTTTAAAATTTAATGCAGAGCGATAACATTTAGTGGCAACAATTTGAAAAGTGATACGCTGTTTTTGTGTTTCCGACGCAAAATCGCAAAACGAAAGTAATAGTCCTTCGGGACTAAATCCCTTTGGACTAAAAATTTTATTGTTTTGGTTTTAATATATACAAATTTTCCCGTTTTTTATAATTTTTCCTCTTTTAAATGAACATTTTTTGTTTTCAATTTTGTAATTTTCTTTAATTTGTGTTTTACCAGTTTATTTTTGTACATGGAGAAAATAGGTTTAACCTGCAAATATTTAATACAGCATTTTCTCTTTCGTTCCAATTTTTGAGATATTTATTTATTACTTAAGCAAGCTAAGTTTAGATGATGATTTGTGTACTGCAAAAGTTTTAAACTTATCTAATAAAATAACAACTAATTCAATATTTAATCCCAAAATAATAATTAAAAATTAATGTTAACACTTAGATATTTATGCAGTTTTGAAATTTATTTTAAAAAATTTTTATAATTATGTACTTGAAGAAACTAACTTTTACATAATGTTTCTATCTGTGTTTGTTTTGTATTGCTAATCAACAATTTTTCGGTTGTATTTTCTATTTTGTAAAACTGCTGATAACTCTTTTGATTAGCACTTTCTATTCAAGTATTTTTCTTAGAATTTTCAGTGCTTTTTTAATTGATTGATGTTGGCATGTCATTTCTTTCTTCTATATCACTTTCTTCTACACCAGTTTTTGTAGTTCTATTAACACTTTTATAATCAGTTTTTATAGCATTGTTTCAATATTGTTATGAAATGATGCGACATGTTCTAAAATTCAGTCTTCATAACTTTTCTCACTGGTGCCCAAAACATTAGCTATAGTTTGCAGTCCCTCTGAGGCTTCTTTTAAATAAAAGCCACATTTTTTAAAACACTTTTAACTGTGTTTTAAAAGATTGGCCCCCTGCACTGACTAAAATATTCATGGCCTGTAGCAGAGATATCGGTTAGTTCGTTCAGATTGCCTAACTGTGTTTTATAAAAATTGACTATGAAGATTTTTGTAAACATAAGATTTCATAAGATTCTGCCCTGTGCATATCTTTTCTGTAATCATATTTGAAAGCTGTTATAATACTCTTATCTAAAAGCTGAAAAGTTAGAAACTGACATTTTCATGAAGAGATAACTAATATTTCTTAGAAACATATCAAAGGTGTATGTACTGCACAGTTGTCTAGCTAATAAAGATCCCGTTTCAAAAGAAATTTGCTAAAAATAATACTTGTCTTCCATGAACTGTTGCTGCTATGTTATTGCTAGAGCTAAATTCTTGATTCCTTTTAAACATCAAGTTGTTCTGCTTTCACCAATAACCAGTGCTCTCTTTTTAGTTGTTGGGTCCATATTTCATCAAATGCAGCAATTTGTTCCTTCAAAATCTTAAATCAGTTGCTGTATCTGTTTTAAATATTAATGTGTGTTCTGGTAATGTTTTGCAGCATAGTCGATTTTCATATGCATTATGAATTTTGCATGTCTTGTATTCATTTAGCAGCACAGAAAATCATCTTCTGTCCAGTTATCGGCCACATGATGATCAGCCTCTTCCTTCTCACCCAGATTCCGATGTATAATGTGTTTTCTCTTTACAGCTTATTAGCCATCTGCCTATTAATACAAAATTCTGTCATAGTATTTTAACGAGTTTTACAGCTTTTATAATGAAAAGAACTCTAGAAATAAAGAATATTTTTTAGTTTCATAGCTTGAAACCATACTGAAAGAGCAGTTTTAACATCTCTTACTTCCTGAAGATGATGATTTTCTATTCCCATTTACTGAAGATGCATTGCTTATTAGTTCTTCATCAGTTATAATTCTTTGTTTGAGTAAATTGCTCAGTGCTTTTGGAAAATTCCCAGTTTAACTTAACCAAGAACATCAAGATCTTATAACAGTTTGTGATTTTCTTTCCTTTTTCTTCAACATAAGTTACTACTCCCTTTCCATTCAAAACCTGTTTAGGTATCATAATGCTAGAATATATTTCATTAACTTTTTTCAAAGCTTTCCGGAACATAATGTGTATATCCCAAAGGAAAAATTTTTTAAATGGAAACCTTTGAAGTTGGGATGCTGAAATTGCATTTCTACCTCCTGTTAAGTCATATTCAAGAAGGAACATGCACTCTTTTACAGTGCAGTAGGTCGAGGGTCAGCAAACTATGGCTTGTTGCTTGTTATTACTTCGGCCCACAGAATTATATTTTTTTTAACATCAAAAATAAGTCAAGTTATGTGCTATTGTGCAGCGGCTGATAGCTGAATTGAAAAGCTATTAATAATGACTGAAAGTAGCACATAGGGGAATGTTTGGTGCCATGCAAGCATGTTGATAGCTATAGTGTTGCGTGTGGTATAATTTGTCAGGCTACTCTGCGATATTTTTCTCTTTTTATTGTATTTTATTTGTTACATACAATTAACATATTACTCTGAAAATCAAGTAAGAAGAGAAAACTATACATCAAATGTTGTGCTTTTAAAGCAGAATGGAGTGCCAAGTATTTTGTCATAGAATTAAAGGACAAAATTTTATTTTTGATATGCAATGATGTAACTGTGCAAAGAGTACAATATATGTTGTCATTACCAAACTAAGCACCCTACACAGTATTTATATCTCACAGAAAAATCATTAAAATTGAAAATTTTAAAACTGTATGCTTCATCACAACATATTTATTCGTAAAAATAAAAAAAGAATGATAATGAAGCAGTAACTAAGTTAACTTACAAATACCTCATTTATTAGCCAGGAAAGGAAAACCATTTAACAATGGTGGATTAATTATATCACATTTGCTTGTGTCAGCCAAGGAAAAGTGTCCAGAAACTGTAGAAGTTTCAATTTATCAGTCTTTCTGTGAGAACAACTGTTCGAAGATATGAGGACATTGGGAATCTCATCAAGGGTGAATCAAAAAACAAAGCAAAAAGTTTCAAATGGTTTTCATTGGCCCTTGATGAATTGGCAGATATTACTGATACTGCCCAATTGCTGGAATTTATTCAAGGCGTCATTAGTGAATTTGAAGTGATTGGAGAATCAGCTTCTACGAATAGTCCACGTGGAACAACTATATGTGAAGATATCTTCGAGGAAAAGGTAACACAATACAATTTGCAATGGAATCATATAAAATGTGTCACAACTGATGATGGAAAAAATATGTGTGGAATGGAGAAAGGATTAGTTGAACAAATGTTTAAAGCTTATGAAGATGCTAAATGTTTAAAACTTATTGTTATTCATTGTATTAATCACCAACAAGCTCTTTGTAGGAAACACATTAGTCTCTCATTTGTTATTGAACCAGTCGTATCAGTAGTAAACTTCATTTGCTCTCACTATTTTAACAATCGCAAGTTTTGGGAATTTTATTAGAGATTGAAGCTGAATATCCTGACTTGCCTTATCATACAGCTCAGCAATGAGAAAGTTTTGTTGAGGTTCTTCATACTAAGAGAAGTTACAGATATTTTTTTAAATAAGAAAAATTGCCCGCAACCTTTATTATTGAACTGTGAATGGCTATGAAAATTAACATTTGCCACAGATGTTGTACGATATCTCAAAGAATTCCGTTTAAAATTATAGGGGAAAACAGTACTCATATGAAATGTATTTGATCATAAAAGCATATTGCTGAAAATTTGGATTCTTTGAAATGTAAATAATATTTCAAAAAATTTTATTATTTTCCATGCTGTAAAAAATTTCAAATATTGGCGAAATTCCAATTCCCCCAAAATATGCGCAGGGTATAGTTTCTGAACTTGTACTACAGTTACAATCAGGCTATGGAGTCAGAATCGGAGTTGGCAGATTTTTGGTTAAAGAAGCCGCTAAAAAGTTGCTTGGACTCGCTAAAAACACATTGACTCCAACTCCAGTTTTTGTTGGACACTGAATTTGAAATGAAATTAATGACAAACTGAATTATTTTTATTTATGGGCTATATACATGAATAAATAGTTATTTTCTATTTGATTGACATAGTAATAAATATAAGGGAGGAGGATGGATATGATACTTGCCATTATTGATTAAACTGAAAAATCTCATTGGAAAATTTAGGTAAGCAGCAATAGCGAGAAGAACTCCAAAATGGATGCCAATCTTATGAAGTGGGCAGGAAAAGGAGGAATTATTGATCAAACAACACGATGGGGAAGTACATATTTGATGATATAGAGGTGGTTAGAATTAAGAACGTTTTTTAGAAGATGTAGATAACCCTACTATTTCACTAACAGAAAGACTGTAGAATGGTTTTTCAGAATTGGAAACTCTTCTTTCTACACCATATATAACCACAAAAATGCTACAATATGAAGAATTAAGATATGAGTTTAGATATAAAAATAAAAAAATACAAACGAGATTTCGAACACAGCCTGTGAAGAAATAGAGGAATATGATTAATTACTCTTGCAAGATACCTCTTTTAGGACTTGTAAAAATCTATCCTGAAAAGTTAAAAGAAGTAGCCATAACAGGAACAGCTCTTCCTCTTACTCAAGTTAGTGTGGAACTTGAGTAACTTCTCAACTACTCTTCTCAGCTCTGAAGTTTATCAAATCGGATGTATGGTCCTCTAACAAAGATAATGTGAAGCTATACTGTTTCTTAGAAATTACTAATGCCAGTTTTTCCATTTCGTAATAAATGCTAATTATTATAAATAGTTTGCTTGCTATGCCATCAATTTTGTTTTTCTGTAGTGTCTATTACTTCTTTTATGTTAAAAAAAATAAGCTGTAACACTTCTATATATGTTTACATGTATGTAGGGAGTCATAAATGAAGTATGTAAAATTGCATATCCTTATTAATAAATGACCATTTGCAAACAACTTTAATGGTAGGAAGTACTAATTCCAAACTCCAGTAAGATGAAGTATTTATCTCAGAAAAAAGTTACATTGTTTGCAAGGGAAATTTAAATTTATTTAGTAATAGGTTTAAAATATGTTTCTAATATGTAAATCTTTTATTCATATTTTCGGGGTTAAGTATTAGTAAAATGTATATAAATATTATGTAAAAGTATCACTTCATGGTTTTAAAAAAAAAAGCTACTTCTTTTTTTGGGGGGGGGCACTGTGAGGAAATTACCCATTTATATCTTCACGTTTCCTACTTGGCCTACCGAGCCAAAAATTTTTCCAGTGTGGGCCTTTCTAAAAAAAGCTTGCTGACCCCTGCTTTAGATGATTGTTTTTATTAATTTAATTTATATGGAAGTCCAAACTTCTGGGTAGACAAAGAGCTCTATAAAGAGTGTTTCACAAGGAAGTGACCAGAGGAAGATAGAAAAATTTCTGCCAGCCCAGTTTCATTGAAGCAATACATATTTGAATTATAAATTCACCAGTAATGTAAGTGGATGAACTGCAAGCAGCTTCGAAAGGTAGCCTGTTCTGGCTCTGAATAATCAATCTCTTTCCAACCTGAGTTTTATAAGCAGCAGACGTTTGATAAACATCAGTTTTTCTGTTGATTAGGATGTATTTGTTTTGGTTATTGGAAATTTAAAATGATAAGCTCTACAAAGAGCTCTTTACATGAAAGTGACTGGAGGGGGATATACAAAATTCTGCCAACCCAGTTTTATTGAAGCAGTACATACTTAGATGATAAAAACAGTAGTTGACAGTAGATTAAATAGGTGAACTGTGAACAGCTTATTTTACAAATAGGACATATTCAAACAGGTAGGATATTCTGGCTGTCTAAATAGGTCGGATATTGGCTGGAAGAATCAATCTTTTTCCAATCTGAGTTCTTTTAAGTGGTGTAGATGAGTTTAATAAATGGTGTTTTTTCTTTTGATTAGAATGTATTTGTTTTAGTTCATGAAAATTTCAACTCACTGGTTAATAAAGTAGCTGATTTTATTAACCAGTGAATTTAATTAGCAGCTGGTACTGTACACAGGTACATACACACAAGTATTATGAATGCCTTAATATTGGTCTATTAGGTTTTCTTACAGTTATTTTATTATACAGGACAGCGTTTTGAAGAAGCATATTTGTGATATTGTTGAGCAGACGGATCTTCAAGATATAACAATTAATGGAGTTATTCAAAAGGTAGGTGTAATCATCTGTTTCTCCATTTTTCTACACTATTTAAAATGTAACTGTGTTGAATGTTTTCATTTCTTTAAATTCTTTGCAAATAAATAGAGGTGTCTTATTTTAATTTTTTAAAAAAAAGCTGACTTGTATTATTCTGTTAACTTTATTGAGTAAATGGATATACTTAATAAGGTAACAAAATTATGCAACTTACTATATTACTTGCTGTATTTTAAATATATATATATATATATTTGTTATTTGTTTATTTGGGGGAGGGAATTGGTAGTGATTCTTTAAAATTTCCTTAAATGAAAATTTGTTGAAAAATTATTAGTATGTGGAAAATTAATGAAACAGTTTTAAATCTATTGAGATAAATATCTACAATTAATATATCTGAAATGTGTTACAGAGGTATTTAAAAAATCTTATTTTTGCTAATATTGTGAAGATATCAGGAGTTTAAAGGGGAACATCTGGATAGTTCCACTTTGTTCTTGCTAATAGAAAATGAGGTCTTCAGGGTACTAGACTATTGCTAGTCACTATCCCAACAGAGCTCATGACATATACATCTTTAATTGTGCACATCCCCACTTAAAGGACACCTGGATGGGAGAGATGACCACAGTTGACCAGTACTGGCCAGTGAGACTGGTGTAGTGAAAGTATTAAGGGTTGTTTGAATTTTACCATGGGCTGTAAAGTTATTATCTGATGGTGTTTGTAATAATGATAATTATATTGCTGGAAAGCCTTGGCCGTTAAGGAGAAAAAATGCACTTTAAGAGGGTCAGTTTTAGGGTAATGATTAGTGTAAATATTGATAATTAAGTCCAAAAAAATTTTACTTATGTTCAGGAAAATGTAAAAAAATTAAGATGTTTTACAAAGGAGAGAATTTACTCATAAATTATAAATCCAAAAGAAGTCTTAGATATTATTACACATTTTTATCAAATGAGTCAAGTAATTCAACAAAGTATATGTCACATTTGATGTACTTCTAAAATTAGTAACAATCCATCTACCTCTGTTCTCAACACTTAGTATACTGCATTATTTGAAATTAGGCCCATAAAATAAACAGAGATTGGCATAAATTTAAATAAAACTCTCAATTTGGGGAGTCTCATTCTTTTTTGATAATGTTGCTGTAATGAATTAGCCACTAGATAAATCAGCTAAAGTGTGCTTATTGATAAGCTCTGCCATGTTGGCAGAATATGAGGTTATAAAAATACTGTATAAAAGCTGAACAGATGTAAACAAACAGAACAAAAAATGATCAAAGCATGAAACAGGATTTTGTAAGTTTGAGAAACAAAATCATAATGTGTAGCAGTTCCTCAATAAACACGAACGCCGGCTAACTTTAAAAGTATTTTATTAACAGAGCACAGAGGAACGGGTACAAGGAAATATACAGAAATATTAAACATATAACAGAACATTAAACATTCGAATTACAGACATCTATTATATGATAACCTAACGTCATCGCGGCTGGAGGTCGACTGTCTTAGACTGTTCGTCTTTGCCACTCGGTGGCATTCAATATAATTCGGTTACGGTTAAATAGTTCTGTTACAAATGTAGATAAATGTATGAAAATTCTCTTGCAGTCTTGAAAAACACCAACTGTAACAAAGCAATTTCTGTTTTAAAAAAATTGGAATAAGATCATTAGCAGTTATAAGCTTCTGCCCTCCAGCAAGAGAATAAAATCTTAATTCTTTGCCATCATGTATAATTTTGATTATCCTCGTGGTTCAGAATACCCTTTTCAATGTAAGGCATTGATGCATCAATTCATTAGTTTGTCTTTTTTTTGGAGGGGGGCATATTTTTATTTTCTCATTACTTAAGGGAAATAGTTTATAATCCTTGGTATTATTATTACTAGAGTGTTGTATTGTTTTACCTCATATGAGCAGTTATATAACTATTGTAATTTTTATCAAATATATGTTATTCATAAAGGATTACTCTGTAAAGTTATGAGTTAAAGTATTGTAGCATGAAAGAAACTGGGGTTCTCGATATTCCCATCTTTTTTCAGCCTGTGCATCATTTAGTGCTTTGGCAATAAGTGACAATTGTATTTGAATTTCATATGTGGTGACCATTTTAAAGTGGGTTCTTTCTTTTTCAATTTCACTCTTGCTTTTGCAAGTAAAATATATTTTTTCATTCTGCTACAATAGTAAAGGATTTACCTGGCTGCTGGGCAGGGCTATGGTGGAATTAAAGCTTATATTAATGTGAGACATTTTGCAACAATATTAATGATTAATAGGAGGGTGATGACATTAACTGAGGAAAACTTCCAAGAAATGGAAGAAAATTTGAAATTAGGTGCACATATTGAGAAATTTGACAAACATAGATTAGGATTAAATGAAATATTTTTCAATTATTTACTCTATATTATCATTTTTATAATAAAATTATTTGTAAATCATTTTGAACTTGTATGTAAGCTGACCCCAAAAGTAGAAAAAAATTGCTAAAATTTTTGTGACATAGATATGAAAATACATAGTAACAGTTGCACACATTCCCAAAAATATGTCTTGTTCTTGGAAACTTCTTATTTATGTACTATCCACATACAGATTGCGTTTTAATTCCTGTTTTAGCCCAACTCCTAAATGAAATGTGCTAGAACTTTGGGGGGGGGAAGCTGTGGACCTTAAAAAAAAAATTGCAATTCCTGTAACAAACATTTTATGCTATGAAATTGTATCGGTTATTGTACTGAGCATGGAAAGACATGAATTATGGGATTATGTTGTATATAATTTCTCATTATTTCTGTTATTTTTATTGCAAAATAATAAAGAGCGTAGCAATGTTTATTTCCTATTGCTAGGTGAATTGTTTGTAATTGAATTCGTTAAGTTTGTGTAATAAATGCAAATAACTTTTCAACTTTTTACATCCAGGTTATTTTTATGTACATTTTTATGTAAAGCTTGTACCTGAATACTCTTTGTTTTTTTTTTTTTTTTTTTTTATTTTTTTTGTATATATTAATTTCAGATTTATAGTATGTACCCTAAGTTTGACTTAAGTTACAGAAAGGAGTTTATCAAATCAACCTTGAGATCTGTAAGTTTTTTTAGTAGATATATTTTGTTAGATTTTTTGAAAAAGAAATTTTTTAAATAAGATTTGTTTTAATTTTGGTTAACATTAATCTTTCTTAAATATAATTTGCAGATACTGTATAGGTTAGGTGAACAGAAAAACTCCAGTGAAAAATCCAATTCACGAGAAGCAAGTAGTCCTGATTGTTGTGTTACAACAACAGATAATCGGGATAGTCCCTTGCCAGAATCATGTGATGTTGAAGCTAGTTAATAAAAGTCTTCAGTTCATGGGACGTATTCCATGATTTTCGTGTTTTACGTCATTTGATCTATTTCCATCCAAGACTTGCATTCAAAAAAAAATTTTTTTTTTTTTTAAATAACCGTGTCTTTATTATGTGAGTTGCGCATAAAATGCAGTACATAGTACAGTTTAACTTTTTATTTCCATTCCTACATTACACAAAAAGTTTTTTATTTTTTAATGTCTAAATGTGGTTTAGGTTCATTTATTCAATAATAATGATTTCTTTCTGTGAAGTGTGTGAAGATAATAGAAGTATGTTATGTGAGAAATATGATAATTGGATAAAATGAAAGCTTTATACTACATTTTTAAAGAGATTGGTACAGTAATGTATAAACTGTGAGTTGCATTTGCTGTATGAAGTTAGTATTCTATTTTAGTAAGTATAAGGACGAGCAAATACAAAATGTATATAATTAGAATTAAACTTATTCAAATTCTCCACCTTCCAACCCCCACCCTAAAAAGTTAACTAATGTTTAAATAAAAAATATTATTTATTCATATATTTCTTAAGATTTTTCGTTAATGATTATGTGAACCATAAAGTTGGTTAGCTTCAGTGTCCTATAATGTTCTTTTAGTGTTTTTAAACTTAATTAACTTTATTTATTTAAAATTAATTAGCTATGCATTGTTATTTCAAATTACAGATAATGTCATTTGTGAGTGCTTTTTCGTTTTCTTAATTGGGTTTACAAAAGTACTTCCCCCTTTGTCACTCTCTCTCTCTCTCTCTATATATATATATATATATTTAGTTCAGTTTTTCAGTCCCCTCTTTCTATCTGCCTTAGTTTTTCTCATATTTGTAAATATACTCATTGTTGCATTGAAAACTTTCAAAAAAAGGTTTATTTTTTATATTGTTATCACTGCGTAATATTATCTTTCATTACTTTTGACTTGAAAATAAAATTTTCTGTAATCAGTGTATAATTTTTTAAACCAAAATAATGTGCCTCTATGCTTTTAATTTTGTTACTGTAATTATTCTGTATACAGTTCAGGCATTATCTGTAAATATTAATGTATTAAAATAAAACATGAAATACATTTATCATTCCTGTTCATCCTAAAACATTTTCTATTAAGATGTGTACTAAGATGTGTACATAGAGTAATAAATGTCAGTCATAATCTTAAACATATATTATGATGTTTAAAAATGTTATACATTAAGCATCTCCATTTTTGTAAAATGTTATTAAAGTCTGAGCCCATCCTTTTTATTATTATTGTTGTTTTTATGTGATTTTTTACATCAAAATCTGAATCCTATATATTTTATGACACTGTAGTTATGACAGTCTTAATAGTCATAGTAGTTCTTAAACTTTGGCAGATATCTACCTAAACAATTGTTGAGTCAAGTACGTTTAAGATAAAATTTATTATATCATTTCCCTTAATTTATTTTTATGCAAAGTAATTGCAGTCTCAAAAACATTTAACTTTAACTATATGCATTCTTCTGTAAATAAACAGCTATTTAAGTTGATTTGGAAGTTTCAGATTTCTTTAATGAATATAATTCACTGGCATTATAATTCATGTGTATATTTTTCATTAGTATAAAATTGTAATATACATTACACAAGGTTACTTGGGTTAGTTTTAGTTGATAAGTTATCTAAGATCTGAGTTTTCACAATAAAACTATAAACATCGAATCTAAAAATTGATACGAATATTATATTAAAACATTAAATGTAATCAAATATTTTGAGAGAATGGAAAATATTAAATGAAAACTATTTTTTTCATGAAAGTGTACCCTAGTTTTGAAAATTAATCCATAAAAAATTACCATAATTTATATAAAATTTTACATAAGTCTATTATTAATGATATTGTCATCTCAAAGCTAATTAGTTTAGTACACTTTCTATACATGAAATAAAGTTTTAATCTAATATTTTTATGCTAGCATTTATTGGTTAAAGAAAATGACTTAACCTCCGTAAAAATATATCAGCTTTTCAGTGGTTTGAGTTATTTTTCCTGTAAAGAAATGTTTAATCAACACAGCATACAAAATTATTTAAAGTTATCTATCGTGTGCGTGTGCTTGTTATTTCACATCCCAAAAGTTAAACTAAAAGCTCATTCAAAGGCATAGATTTATAACAGATGTACAAAACTAATGTCTATAATTAGCTTTACAAATATGCAGAATAGCTATTTTTACTCTACCAGAATCAGCTGTTGGGTTTATTGAATCAATTTTTGCTTTATATTGAAGACTTCATGAAAAGGAGAATATGACTAAAAGGTGAAAAGTGTTTATATGTCTTATGTATCAGAAGGAGTTCATTTTGTGATGAACCTGATTGAAGGCTAATTGAGGTGCATATTTTTTAGATGGTCTAGAGATTTGTTTGCTGAATGAGTTCAGAAAATTGTATCGTTTGCAGATAACCAAGTGTATGTTGACGTCTTAAGTAATACTATGAAAACATTATTCTGATAGAAATTCTATGTGTATTTAGGTTGATACTAGTTCTATTCAAAAGGTAACTAATTTTTGGCTGGAAAAGCTCTTCTTTGGAGTTATGAAATTGTAATCATTTTCAGAATAGACTCTTTGGAAGTGCATGCACTTCCAGCAGTCAGTCTGTTATTGGAAGGATTTCCGTAAAGTCTTTTCAGGAATTAGTGCTGTTGGATCGTCACATTTCCTTAACATCTCAAATTTAGTCTTTTTCATTTACATTTTGAACATAGAGGAATAATCAAAAATTAGATGAAACTATATTAAGGTAGAAAGGAACCTAGCAAGTAGAGTGAATGTTGTTTCTTTCCTAAAATTTTTATCACATATGAAGAATGGCTATATGCTGAGCATTCATGTTGCATTATCCCAACAGAAATCAAAGAAAATGTTGTGTACTGAGACTTTTTTGGTGGGTGGAGAAGGGAAGCTACATAGATGATAAAAATTTCCATTGTTCCAACTGTGCATTGCTTTCACCTTATACCCAACTTTACTCATCACCAGTTATCACAGTGTTCAGAAAGCTGATAAAGATTATCCAAGCTGTAATGGTCTTGAGTTATTTAAAGCGAATAAAATTGTTCTGTTAACTTAATGGCTACTATCAATATAGAATTAAATGGATTTTAATTAACTGGTTTAAAAATATAAGTGTGCTGGTAGTAAACATATGCTAAAAAAAAGGTCTTTCAAAGAGGGCAAGAGTAAGGTGGTCCCCAGAATACTCAGATTTATAAAAGTGATCCCCTCTTCAGCTTCTTTGAGGAGAATTTAAACATATAGGTTTATAATCAAGTAGAAAGGAAATTTTTTGTCTCTTATAGGAGATCCAGTAGTGCTATATCAAAACCACAGTTTTTCATCCGAGACAACATCAACTGAGAAACGTTTTTTGGTGAGCTTTCTGTATTTAGTGATAAAATTACGAATTGAAGCCCTATTAAACTTGAAATTGTAACAGATTTAATTTTCCAAAAAGCTGAATACCCTATACAAACATTATCGCTAAAACTTCTAAAAATGCCTGATATCGTGACAGAACCGTGAATGCAAGGAAACACAGAGGTAGTATGACGAAAACGTGATTAATCTTTGCATGCTTCTAGCCGTGTCCAGTCCTCTAGCCTTCAAAAAAGTAAGATTCGAAAATAGAAGAATGTTCAGGCAAAGTCATAGGGCTCATAGATATTCTGTATATTGTCTATAACTTCCTCTGCACCAAAGGCTAGTGCTCTGGTCAGCTATAACGAAGAAATTCTGTACATTATTGGTGAGACTTTGTACTAGGTGAGTTGCCGTACCTAGTGCCAGCAGTTGCTCATCAATATTTCTTTGTGGAAGTGGCACTGGGAGAAAAACCGAACTGCATTCAGCTTATCCGAAAAGTTTAAAAACTTATAATACAGACTTCTATAATTAATGGGAGCTTTATCAGGTACACATGACTAATTTGGATACTGGTAATGTGAGCTGTATGTTGACGAAACACTTCCCTCTCTGAACCATTCATTATCCTACCTTTTATTATATCCGCCGCTGATTTACACAATAAAATTTCCAGGGAATATGATTTCCGAGTGCATGGCGAAAAGCGAATTGTGTGACGAACTTTGCACCAATCAATCTGATCTGAAGATTCTTGGGGGAAAAAAATAGTTAATCATCACATAGTCCACTATTTAAAGATAAATGACATCTTGCCTTAATGATTTCTAAAAGGGCAGATCAGCAATTGATAATCTTCTGTTATTTTACTTTTCATAAGGCGAGCTATTTGTTTTTCTATCTTATTTGACATTGACAAAGCATGCGACGGAATATGGAAGTATTGTATTCTCCATGACCTCTGTAATTGTAGCTTGTGCCATAAAACGTATATATTTCTATTAAAAACTTTTTAAAGGCCGAGCCTTTTGAATGAAAGATTAGTTCTTTGCTGTTCAATCAGGGGAACAGAGCATTTCTCGGAAAAATGGGCTAAGTGTTACATAATTTAAGAATTAAAGAAATTGTTCCAACAATTCAAGGAATGTCATATGTTGATGTCTTGCGAATTCACCTTCACAGTGCAGGCATGTGATTCATGAGTAACAAATACAATCAACCTTAAGTAAAATTACTAACTGGTCAACCAGAAATGGTTTCAGTTTTCAAATCATAGGACCATTTGTATGTGTTTTTTGCAGAAAGATAATATACATTCAGATCCGTAGCGCTTGTTGAAGGCCACAATGATACCAGAAGGAATAGAAAAAAAAATTTATAGTTATCATATTTGATAAATTGGCATTTTCTTCCGATATTGTAAGTTTGAGAAAAGTGCTCTCTCAAGACATTAAATATTTTGGAAGTTATTGTCCTATACTTCTTCGGAAGGTAATCAGTGCTCCGCATGTATAATCTGTTATTCCCTCTAGAAAGAGTGACCTTTTTTCCTGTGAGCCAACCCAAGACATTACCCCTACCCAAATCAACTAAAAAAATTTTTTAATAAATAAATGAATGGAAACAAAACATACAAATACGGTAAAAATGTAATTTAAAGTATAAATTATTAGCTGTATGTTGAAAGAGAATGAACCTTTTTAAGTTCATTGCAATTTTGAATTTGTTCTTTGAACTCTTCGCAAGTATTGCAATTAGTTATAGCCATTGCCTTCACGGCATCAACCGTTCAACTGCGATTTTTCTCTTGTTCACAAATTGTTTATATTAGAAACACCCTTTCAGTTGTTGTATTAGTAGAGGTAAACAGAATGAGAATTCTGTAGCTTATGTGAAATGCAGGCAAGGAATATGATTTTCATTGAAATAATTTAAAACTTAGTCCAAAGCTTATCAGTGGCTGGCGTTTTTCTTCATTATTCCATTTTTGTAGTTTTTTAAATTTACGTACCTTTTCAAATATATTTCGTCTAATAATTCGTTTTCAGGCAAGTATGTGTCCATGAAAACCATTCTTTTTTGTATTTTGGTCCAATCTATTGGAGATTTCAAATTAATCTTTTTAAAATGAGTTATTTCCTCAAGTCGTGCCCAATCCTAGATAAGAAATAATATTCGTACAAAAATTTATAACTTCATTAATAAACCGTTTCTGGTCATATTTCCATTTTCAATTATACTGTTTAAAATAGTGTTTAAACTTAATGGTAGAAATGTAGAATCGATTTTTTAAATTTTAATCCAACTTTAAATTTGAAAATAAGATCATTAATTACTTCGCAATTTCCACTCTCCTTCCATGCCTTTTATTGAATTATGAAACACTGATGCTTGTGTTTGGAAGAATGGAAGCCGCAATTCGGCTCATTCATTTAAAAGGAAATGTAAAAATTATTGGACACTTCTCAGTTAAAAGAAAATGTCATCTTAAAGGATCAAACAGTTGTAACACTACTCTAACTGCAAGTAGTAGAGCTGGCTATCTTATTAATTGATTGTATTCTACCTCTGCATCAGCACAAAATTTCTTCAGATTTTGTATTGGAACCGTGCAAATATAAAAGAAACTGAAAATTTGGTAGTTTTACCTTCAATATCTACGGGAACAAATCTGATTCAGTTTGAACTTTGTAGTGGATTTTGTGTGCTGCGCACTTTGCTCCTGTTATTCGGCTATTTAAATGATTATTCAGTCGGGAAAATGAGTTATTTGTTCCTCTTCTATATAACGCCTATAAAATTTAAATTGGTATTGTCTGCGCAATGACTGTCACATTGTTTGAATTTAATGTATCAATAATGGATCTGGTGATTATTTCCGATGTCTCTCTGAGAAGAGTTTTTAAAGTATCTGTGTAAACGGTTATGAAACGTGTGTTTCCTAATTTGATTTTCGGAGTGGAGATTGAGAAGGGTTTTATCACATTTTTTTATTATTGCCTCAGTTTTGTGCGTGCACACTTTTATTTTATTTTTATTTTTTTCCCCCTGAATACTTTAATTTTGACTTACAATCCATAGATCTAAATGACTGATGGTGTGCGACTGTATGAAATGAAAATGCTGCTTGAGTCAGTGCAAGTTGTTGTTCTTCCTCATCAAATTCGTTTTTATTGAAATATTGCGAGATATTTGGGAAGATGCTGTCGTTTGATTCGCTTACTTATGTTTTGGGAACTCAGTGTGTCATGTAACATTGTTTGGTCCACTGTAAGTAGTTAAAAATATTGAGCTGCATTAAATGCATTGAACATTAGAATACGTTTTTGTCCACTTTATAAAAGGAAATTCTTTTCTCATATCGTCAGTAAATTTACAACTTCTTTTTTTGTCCGCCATTTAAAAGCTTTCTAAAAATATTATATTTAAAAATTTTAGAATTGTCTAAAAAATTAATATGTATTAACAGTAAAAAATACGGTTTGTTTCCAAATCTCCCAAAAATACTTACCAGTAGCATTTGATTTAGTTAATGATATATATATATATGCAGGGTGCATAGGAAGGTCCCTTTAAAACCTGAAAATTCTTGCGAATGGAGAGGGACTACAGCTATGGAAGTGAGATAACTGTATAGTAAAGAGAACTATGCTGGACGTAATGCAAATGACAACAGCTTCCCTAGTGGTGAATTTGGAAGATGGGTATTGCAAAACAAAAAGAGACAGAGCAAAATTTCCAATTAGAACATTTTAGAGCATCAATTAATTAGTACAAAACGACATTTGGTTCACGCGGATAAGATAAATTGTCGCCTCTGTACCCAAAGATGTCTGCAATTCGATGCACGAAGATCCTACTCTGCATATTCACATTTCGGAAATTAGCAGTGCGCAATTGCAGATTGTGACGTTGTAACTGTACTGTAACGTCTGAAAAACTTTTATTTCCAATGCATTTATAATTTTAGTTTAAAAGGTGTTGGCGATTCATACAAACAGCATAATCTCAAACCTCATTAAAATAGCAGACGATAATTTCCTTTCAAATGAGTAAGCGCTTTTATTTCTTGTGTTGTGCCTATCTCAATCGTTGTGTTCGTTTTTGATAATGACAAAATAAATGAAATTCTGAATAATCCTAAATTAATGACATTCTAGAAAAGGTACATTTCTTAAACTAGTGTATTAAAAATAATCTTTTCTTGGAGTTTGGTGTTACAATTTTGGAGCTGTGTGTTAATGCCGACCTTCACGAACATCCAAAATTGCGAGATTGTGCTTATTTACGACGAATGCCAAGGAAATGCGACGCATGTTGCACATGAGTATGTCGTTCGTTTTCCAGCTGGGCCACGTCCAAGTACGGTTACGAAGGATTTGTTGGGGGATCCAGGATCTGAAATGTACACTTAAAACTTGAAAAATTCGCTATTGAAAGCATTTCCATTTGTGAAGACCGCGCAAGACTCGAATCAGAATTATTCAGTAAATACCAAACTAAGGTGGACGAATTAACAGATTTCACTTTAAGGAAAATTTATATTGCCAAATTATTATATCGGAAAAGGCCCGACAATGAAATCATCGAAATAATTTTGCCGCGATTGCTTTCATCAATTCACGACTTTCTTGAAATTAGAAACACGCAAACGCTGGAATGCATATTTGAACTAGCTGTCAAATTTCGGAGTAGGCGAACGGCGTAAAATACGCGTGCGAAGAATTTTATGCAGTATTCAAGGTTTCACCCTCAAACGAAACCTGAAGCTTAGCCGAATTCTTATAGAGAGGGGAAAGTAGGAAAGGCGGTCAGACCAAAGCGTGGGGAAATAAAACGCATTTGGACCAAGGAGGCGAAAAAAATAATTTAAACTAGTCACGGTGACTAGAATGAGGGTGAAGTCACCGAGTGAGAAGGCAAATCCCTCAGAAATCAAGCTGAATTCGGTAGTCATCTAAAATTTGGCCTTGCTAGAAATATAAGTGCTACTAAACGACGTCCCTACGACCGCCTTACTGGATACCGGGGCTCAATACAGCTTCCTGTCGCTGGATTTTTTTTAAAAACATTTTCGTCGCTATAGACTGTTTAAGACAACGGAACAACGCGTGATTATTGCCCAAGGCAAACAGTGGGGCTGCATGTTCAAATAAAAAATGAGGTTCAAAATATCAATTTTCTCGTAGTTAAAGAATTTACTAACCGCTGTCATATTGCGGGTTGACTTCTTACGCGTAGCTAGCTGAAAAATTAATTTTAAATATTCCACCTTACAGGTTAAGATGGATAAAGTGGAAGTTGAACAAGATAAAATGCCAGACCTTGAGCTGAATCACCTCGAAGAAGGAGAAAAAAAAAAAAATTCGAGCGTTGGTAAGAAATTTTTCTCAACTATTTAACGAAAAACCTGGCTTCTGCCAGATTGTGTCTGACGCTGTCGACACTGGTAATAAGCCCCCAGTTCGGTCTAAGCCGTACAGGTATGACCGTGTGAACAAAGATATTCTCGAGCAACACATTAAGAAAATGCTCGAGGATAAAATAATTAGCCAAGTACCAGCCCCTATGCTAGTCCTGTAGTTTTATGTAGAAAGAAGAATGGACTGCCATCCGCAGATCCGAAGGCATGAAGATTTGCTATTGAATACCGAAAGTTAAATAACATAACGAAATACCTCACATATCCTCTCCCGATCATAGATGAAATTATAAGAAAAATTCGGTCAACTAAATATATGACAACCTTATAACTGACGGCAGGCTATTTTCAAATTGCAGTAAAACCCGAGGATATCGGAAAGACAGCGTTTATCAAAGTTAGGCGTGTATGCCTTTTTGAGAATGCCGTTTGGCTTAAGCCGAGCTCCAGTTACATTTAAAAAAGTTATGGATATTTTTTAACGCCAGTTTTGGGAAAAAGTACTGTCATTTATCTCGATGATAGCATTGTAGCAAACGAAACCCTAGAAGAACACATTAAAAATTTAGAGGAAGAGTTTACATTATTACATGAAGCGGGCCTTAAAGTTAATCCTAGAAAGTGCAAATTTTCCGCCAAGGAATTGAGGTACCTCGGCTATAAAATCTCAAAAATGGTATGGAAACTGACAATTCGAAAATTTTAGCAATCAAAAGTTATCCACAGTCAAATACCTAAGAAGTTATCGTCTTTCCTGGGGATGTGTTACTATTAAAGAGTATTTATCAAAGATTTCGCAAAGCTAGTTGAACCTTTGTTGGTGCTTAAACGAAAAAAAGACTAGGTTCACATGGACAGCGGAAGCGAACACGCCGTTTGAAGAATTGAAACACGCCTTAATTAATGCCCCTGTTCTTAAATTCCCGAAAGGGGAACAAAATTTAGGGATTGCAGCAGACGCTTTAGACTGCGCAGTTCTTTCCCAAAATGGGCAACCGATCCCTTTTTTTCGCAAGACGCTTAATCAAACTGAACAAAAGTATGCTGCACCTGAGCGGGAAACTCTCGCAGTTCTACTGTCGGTGCAAAAATTTCGAGTGATCTTTTTAAGTGCCCCAATAACTGTGTATTCAGATCACGCGGCAGTTGGTCGCCTATACTCCGGAAAAAATCTTTCGCCTCGGCTCATACGTTGGACACTAAAACAGCAAGAGTAACTGCTTAATTATAAAACACACACCGGGGAAAGAAAATGTAGTTGCAGATGCCCTGTCGAGGATTATAATCCATGAAGACGGAAATACAATTAAATGTACGATGCTAACGCCGAAAATAATTGAATCCCGGGAAACAATAATCGCCGAGTTAAAAACTGACTCAGAATTTAAAGACATTTACGCTTACCTGAAAGATCGCGAAAATTTTAAACATGTAGACTTAACGGCTATTCGCAATAGGGCGGCCCATTATGAAATTATATATAAATTGCTCTTTTACACGAAAACAACCAACGATAATCAAGAATTGCGGCCGGTAGTCCCAATGAGCCTACGCTTAAGTATACCTGAAGAATTCCATGACTCGAAATTAGAAGCCCTTCTTGGTGTTAGGAAAACCCTGCAAAGGGTCCGCGAAGCGGTGTATATTCCGCAGTTATACAAAGTTGTGACGGCGTATGTCAGGTCATGTCACTTGTGTCAATTAATTAACGACGTTAATTACAACCCGTCCGGGTACTTAAAATAGCATAAAAAACACTTTCCCTAATGAATTGATTGGCACTGATTTGCTTGGTTCTTACCCTAGAACAAAGATTAAAGTATACCAATCAGGCATCTGCAATCACGCAATCAAACATATCATTAGCTAATTCGCCTGAGATTTCATCCGGGTCGAACCTTGACCTTTGGGAATTTACGTGGTTTGGTTAGCTGCAAAGTCACGGGATTTGACGTCACGAAAGGCGTCTGAGCTTTCACGCTTCACGCTGCCCTGTGGACACTGCAAACGAAGATTTCCTACCTTGGTTTGCGTGCTGTTCTTTAACGTTGCATTGGGTTTTTACATTATTCGTCTATTTTTTATTACTAAATTTGAGTAAAGTATAAATATAATAGTTAAGATATATTCGATTTTACGTGCAAACTGATAGTTAAAGTTTACTCGTTTGTTTAGTATTTGTTAATGAGCGTAGCGATCTCTTACTATATAGAGTTCAATAAGTTAAATCTTCATCATGCCCGCATTATGTTGCGTTCCAGCCTGCAAATCTAACCTTGATGCGCCTGTGAATGTATATGGGCATTCAAGTTCCCAAACCATACATTAAAACGGAATTTCCGGATTTAAAAATTTCCAAATGATCGCAGCTTGTGTATGAGAAACATTTTTAGGCTATGTTATTCGTTTCGCTTATTTACCAAAAAAAGAAAGTAATTTTATTCGTATTAGTAGAGGGCACCTTAAATTAAAAAACAATGCTTATCCACGTATTTTTGTCTGGTTGTTCGAAATACTTACCTGAACCTCAGAGAATGAGCAAAGAAGAAAAAAAGAGCTAATATGGATAAATAGATATTTAAGGAATTTTTGAGAAAGGGCAAAATTGAATCATTGGAGGATTTTTATTCTGTTGTTGTTGCTAATACTCACTTGTCTGACCTATAGTCAGTCCAAGCGCACGAAATTCCTTGCGGCAAGGAGCGGAAGTTTACGCCTGTGGTTGGCAACAGCCTTTAGCACCTAACAGGTAACAGTGCGATTTAACGCAGTTCCGCCCCCCAATTTTGATGAAGAGCCCCCGGAGGGAGCGGGTTCGAAGGTCTCCTACCCCTCTTCCCCTACCACAACCTCCCGAGAGGACTTTCGGCTCGTCCCATATATGGAGTGCCCCCATGCCACACGGACACAATACATTTACAAACATTCCATGCATTCTCCGAGATTCAAACTCGGGCCCTTCGCCACGGCAGTCAGAGACGATAACCACTATACCGGTTGAGCGGCTATATTCTTCTTCATTACTGAATAAACTAAACATTTCAGATGATTCAGATATTCATAGTATATAAAATCTGCTGATGGAATTTAAATTTTATTGCTCAGTTTTAATCTACAGTCTGAAATTGAGAAAAGTATCTATTAGTTATGTCAAAGGAATGGTAATTAAAGACATTAAAAATCGAGCTGTGACTTATCAGTATGTAACTAGGGAGCATATATTAAATACAAATTACTTGAGGATCTTACTTAGGAAAGAGGACATTTTATTTTGGAACAAATAAAGATGTGTAATGAAAGTAAAATGGCTAGAAGTTACAGCAGCGACATTTTGGTCTTTGCTTATTTATTATTCATTAAGTTGGTTGCTTGTTACCTTTATGACAGGCAACTCATCTGCCTTGCTTCCACTCATCATCTCCAAAAAACCCTTGGTCTCTTAAAACTTGATGGATCAATGAGCAGTGAAGCTAATAGTAAATATGTAAAAGGTAAAGCAATTACTGGAACAGGGAAACCTCGCGAATTTATTGAGTGATACAAATCGTGTAAAAAAGCAGATGGTTCGGTTTAGTTGATTACTACAAAGCACACGAGGGCTATCAGCCTAAGGGGAGGGATGTCTTCGTGAAGGTCTTTCCAACGGAAACTGCCTCGCATACACGTTATAAATGAAAAGACCACGAAAACGCACATGCAGCCAGCCCGTGAGCCGGGATTCGAGCCCCGTACCGAATTACCAGCTTTCAACAACTTTACCACTCGGTCGACGATGGGCCTAAAAAGAAAGTGACATACAAAGGAAAAAAATTAACTGGCTTTGCTGAGAATCTTGAACGCACTGAAACAACATCTATTCAGTCCTTTACGATTTCTTCCTTATGATCAAATTATAAAGATACTGCATTAGTAGTAATTCGACTGCTGTAACGTTGCAGCAAAATTATACCTTTAATCCATGTCGTCAAATGTCAAGAGGATTTCAAGAGATTTTAATTTTTTTGCGACTTTTAATCTGCTATTCTTTTTTCTTTTTTAGATAATAGCTGAAATGAATTAAACATACATTTTCATACTTTTTGAAAGATCTGAAGTTTTTATAGTTTTAAAGAATTGGATGATGGAAATTTAAATCGTTCATTCAAGTTATTCTTACGGTTAAAAACCGCAATAATGATTAATAAATAATTCTATTGTAGTAAATAAGATAATAAAAAATCACATTTTTGTCTTAATTTGCTAAATAATGTTTATTTTTTATCAGTGAATTATTTATACTCTGGAATCTTTTCCTGTTTCTTCTTCTCATTCCTTCACATCTGCGGAATTAAACCTGCAGTATTTGATATAAGTAAATTCAATAGTGGATTTTATAAACATATTTTTTGGAATATTTTCTAAAGAATTCTATTTACTTTACTATTTAGTGGAAGTAAGACTAATCAAACTATAAAGATTTATTTATATCAATAAATAACAACCTTTATATTTATTTATTTGTTTTCAAACTTTGATTTTCAGCAAATCCTAAAAAATCAATACTATGCCCGTTGTGTTGTGACGAGACTCTTGGTAAACATTGCAGCAAATGAAAAGAACCATGCTTAAGAGCAGATATATTTAATTAGATTTGAAGCTCCACATTCACAAAACATTATAACACACGGACATAACGAAAGAAACAAAATTACACTCAAACATGATATCACTGATAGCTACTACTACATTATTATTACCGCGTTCCCAGAGGATCATGGGAATGGCGCTAGCTGGCTAAAATTGTAGCGCCCTCTAAGTGCGTCAAAAGAGAAGGTATTAGTAAATATACCCGTTACATCCTCCCCCTACACCTCCTACGACCGTCCCGGCGAGGGGGTGTAATTCTGGGTAATTTTGCGTCTTTCCCAGGATTTTCATTATCGTTAGAAGTTTGTTTTGGAGGTCTACCACGTCTCCTTAAAGGCATTACAGGAGATTGGTTCTGTGTGACATTTTGAAAAGGTGTAAGAGCTGATGCATGATATACACCTATAGGTTCATTAGGTTTGTCACAACTAGCTATGACGAATGATGAAGGTGATTTCTGGGACAGAATGATATAAGGACCATCTTTCCTTGGCATGAACTTTGCAGTTTTGCTTTGGTTTGCTTTACTTAATGGGTGAAGTTTTACCCAAACCAAATCATTAGGTTTATACTTAGGGCTTGGTTTACGTAATTTGTCTGCATATGCTTTTCGACGATCTTGACTTTTCTCGATATTTTCTTTAATTTGTGACATATTCCTTTCAAAACGTTTTAAGTAAGGAGTAAATTCTGGAACAAAATTGTCATTATGAATAACAGCTCGCAGGTCAGAAGTAACATCGTCTACAGTTCTTAATTCTCTGGCAAAGTTGAGATAAGCTGCAGTGCATCCAGTACTTTCACATTTTGCAGTGTTCATTGCAAATCTAATAGCAGGTAATTGCTCAGTCCACAATGTATGGTTGTTACCAACCATGAGTGCCAAACGAGGTTTCAAATCTCTGTTTTTACGTTCAACAGGATTTGCCTGCGGATGGTAAACTGGAATTAGACTTTGAT
Source organism: Stegodyphus mimosarum (assembly GCA_000611955.2). Taxonomy (NCBI): domain Eukaryota; kingdom Metazoa; phylum Arthropoda; class Arachnida; order Araneae; family Eresidae; genus Stegodyphus; species Stegodyphus mimosarum. The sequence goes on from KK117696.1 coordinate 208,991, forward strand.
TGATGTTTAGTACAAAACACAACTGTTGCATGATTGCACTAACAAACTGAGTACCATTGTCACTTATTAGGCGTCGTGGTAATCCGTATCTTAAGAAGACTTCATTGAGTAGTGTTAAGGCACATTCTTTAGCAGTAGCTTCCTTTAATGGGAATAACTCTACCCATTTTGTTGTGCAATCTTCAACAATGAAGATCCACTTCATGCCGTCACTCGTTTTTGGTAAGGGCCCAAAAAGATCAACAGCTATGCTTTCGAAACGTTGAGCAGGTACAGGTGTCTGTAACAGACCAGCAGGTTTCTGGTTCGTTGCCTTATATCTGATACATTCTACACAATTTTTTACATAATCGGTAATATATTTTCTCATACCTGTCCAATAATATCTGGATGATATTCGAGAAAAGGTTCCATCAGCTCCATAATGTGCAGCTGTGGGTGCATCATGATGTAATTTTAAAATTTGTTCTCTTTCATGGGATGGGACGACTAGTTGAGCCTCTTCCACTTCAGAGTGTGGAGAGAAGCGGTAGAGTACTCCTTGATTTAAGACGTACCCTCGTTCCGTCCAATTTGCGAAATCAACACTTTTGTTGATATCTTCAAAACAATCTATGATCTTCTTTAGTTCAAGATCTTTTAACTGTTCCGTCCTAAGGGCAGCAGCTGTTCTTGATGGGACATCAATAACAATAGTTTGTAATTCACAAGGTTCTTTGTCGTGGCACTCAGGTCGCGAAAGCATGTCGGCCACAACGTTACACTTGCCTGGAAAATAATCGATTTTCAAATTGAAACTTTGGATCTGAAGTGCCCATCTGGCTAACCTGCCAGTGGGTGACGATAAAGTCATTAACCACTTTAATGGTTGGTGGTCGGATGCTACTGTAATATCTGCACCCTCAATATATCCTCGAAATTTGTTCAAAGCCCAGACAACAGCCAAAGCTTCTCTCTCAGTTGTCGAGTAATTTCTTTCAGCAGAGCTTAAGAGTCTACTGGCATATTCTATTGGTCTTTCATCGGCGGTACTTTCTCCCTGCAGAAGAACTGCACCTAAAGCGTAACCGCTAGCATCCATCCGGATGATAAAGGGCTTCGTAGGATCAACTTGTTTCAATACTGGTGGAGTTACCAAACATTGCTTAAGAGATTGAAAGGCTCGTTGCTCTTGTTCACTCCATCTCCAAACAACATTCTTTTTTAAAAAGTTAAGAGGGGTAGCAATATC
>KK117696.1:211217-237299 GCA_000611955.2 Stegodyphus mimosarum
ACTTGGTGTATCACCAAAATACCAGAAATTGTTTCGCACGTCCATTACAATTCCTGATTTCCTTAAAAAGTCAATTCCTAGGAGAGTACGATTACCTTTGGCACGGGGTAGAAAATGTAAATCCGTGTGGAAGGTCCGGCCATGCACTGTGATCGGCACTGTAGCTTTAAGAACGACTGATGTGGATTGCTGACCGTCTGCCAGACAGATAGCAAGATCAACTTCCGTGAACTTTTGGCCTCGCCTCGTTAAAAAGTTAAACATTAGCTCTCCACCGACTGACTGATTGGCTCCTGTGTCAGCACAGACTGTTCCTGTAGCTTCATATACTTCGATATCAAGTAAAGTTACGGGAGAGGTGAAACAAGTAAACATATGTATTGCATTGACATGCGTACTGTCCTTCTTTGGAGAACATTTTGGACATTTCGATTTTATGAATCCTGGATAGCCACAACCATAACAGTAAAGAGAATTTTCCACGTTTCGTGAAGGAATAACTTGGGTTTGGAATAGTATTTTTGTGAAAACTCGGAGGATCTTTCTTCTCAAATTTATTGAAAGGAGATTTCTTAAGGTCCTGTCCACCTGCATTTCTAGGGAATTTCGGTTTGTGCAATTTCTGTGATTTGAGGGGTTTCGCTACTTTTTGATAAGGTGGTTTTATGTTTTCATACAAGTCCAACATTTCGGCTAACATGATAGGATCATTGAGTGTTTCCCAACTATGTAAATAATGATTTTTATATTTCGGAGGACATCTTTTCTTAATTTGATCAGCGAGGATTAGCTGTTTTAATTGGTCAAATGAAGTAACTTCTAACTCATTGAGCCAACCTTCAAAGTAGATTCGAAGTTCGAAATAGAAATCTTTCCAAGTGGAATGATCACGTTTCTGATGCCGACTAAAAAGAAGTCTGAATCGGTCGGCTGTCAGCTTAAACCTTTGTAGCAATATAGTACGAATGTGGGTGTAGTTTTTAAACATTTCTTCGGGTTCTCTCGTCACAACACAACGGGCATAAATGGCGCCCAACGTGGGGCCATTTATGCCCGTTGTGTTGTGACGAGACTCTTGGTAAACATTGCAGCAAATGAAAATAACCATGCTTAAGAGCAGATATATTTAATTAGATTTGAAGCTCCACATTCACAAAACATTATAACACACGGACATAACAAAAGAAACAAAATTACACTCAAACATAATATCACTGATAGCTACTACTACATTATTATTACCGCGTTCCCAGAGGATCATGGGAATGGCGCTAGCTGGCTAAAATTGTAGCGCCCTCTAAGTGCGTCAAAAGAGAAGGTATTAGTAAATATACCCGTTACAATACTATATAATATAAAAATAATTATATAAGATATCCTAAAATATTGGATGGAAAATTTCGTGAATAGTTCTTAAAATAATAGCAGTTAAGCTATTAATCTTAACTGCAAATGAATTACGGACTTTTATGTTTATTTTCCCGTAAGTCTCTGGAAATATAATTATTATGCATTATTAAAAACAAAAGAATCTAAAAATTGAACGAAATGCCCATATTCAAATCTGAAACAAAGAATGTCAGGGAAGGATCAGAAGCCTTCCATGACGTCACGCTGTAGCTAGCCAGGCCATGCTCTCTAGCTTACCGTCATAGAACTCCCAACGTTCAGCTATCTTAACCATTTGGCCGCCGTCTAAACGGCTTACTGCGGTAACAACAGTCTCGGTTCGAATCCCGGAGAAAGCACAGATGTTTGCAAATGCATAGTGCCTTAGTGGCATGAGCGCACTTTAAATATATGGCGAGCTGAAAGTGCCTTCGTGTGGTTTGGTTGTAGGGCAGATAGGTGGGAGACCTTTGGATCCCCGGTGTGCTCTCCATCAAAATTGGGGTATAAGTCCAACCTCCTGGAGACTCTGGCAACCACTCTTCCATGAAATACATGGCCAAGACAACAACAGGTGACAAGTGAAAGCAGGTCCCGACACCCGGACGGCTTACATAGACTAATCGGGTATCGTTCGGATCCCGCAACTATCTGAAGCAACACCCTGAAATCGAAACAATTTACATAGCCATACAAGAGCAAAGTATTAAATTATTCTGTGCTTGATACATTATACTTTCTATAACACAAAACCTTTACGCTATAACACATATACAATATTCACCGCTGCATTGAATAATAGATTCTGAAAGTTCACTGTCGTATAAATTTTTCTCTTCTCTGAAAATATATCAGAAATAATTTTGCAATTAAATATTCTTTCGGTTACATTGCATTCAACACATTGCTACACATACTGTTGTTACACTCAATACACAATACATTTTAGAATATGCGCTACATTGATCAATGCGCGGAACTTAAGGCACATCTATAAAACACAATGCTAAACTTAAAACAATGTATATTCCGTGCTACATATTATGCTGACTATAACTCTTGACAATTAATTATAAATTTAACATAGTTTCCTAAAAGTATAACTGATTATATGAGACATGACTTGATTATATAATGCATAACTTGATTTTAAAAGACATAGATTTTGATAAAAATTTCTTTAAAAAAAATCACAAATTAAAAACAAGTTACATAATACTGAAACACACATGGATAAATCATGGGCAAATAATTTTATGCCGTACTTATTGTATAAAAAATACGAGTAACAGATTTGAAGGCATAATGTATTCTAGTAGAATAACATTATATCAACAGCTCATTTTTGCATAAGTTTTGCGGTACTTCGAAAGCATACCAAAAATAACATTGTAATTATATATTCTCCTGCTTACATTGCGTGTTAGCATATTGTTATATATAAAACATTATAAATATATACTATAATATATACACTATAGATTTTACGATACACATTGCACTGAACATTGGACTGTATTTTAGACACCTTTACAAACCTCGTTGCTACACTTTATACACAATGAGTACTAGCAATATTAGATACAATATATATATATATAGATATATAACTAGGCACTATGCACATTGTCCTACACAATACATTATTCTCAAAACGCTGTGCAATATTCTATTTATAATACACACATATTTACATTACTATAAGTATGCAGTAATGTTCCTGTTGTAAATATGCATAATTATACCATTTACATTTAAAGATTATTATATCATATTTACATATATTTTCCATACTCTCAGCCTAATGTTACTTTGCGCACTGACTCACAAAATGGACTTCTTGCAGAAGCCACTGGAAACCAGTAAGTGTTGATGCTCTATATCTCTGCGAATTAACACAGACAGACATCCTCATGAAAATTTTAATGTGGACTACATAAATCCAATCCTAGTGCTTCAAGTTTGTTCATAATGCTTTTGAGCTTCCTGAGGTTTGCTGGTTGCTTAATGAAGAAGCGTTTATGGGGAATGTCAGAATCGGGAAGTCTCATGTGCCATGCCACAGTGAGAGGACAAGACGTAACGTAATGGTCAGGTGTGCCAACTTCATTACAAACACAACAAGGTCTAGTTGAATCGTTAACATCGTCTTGATCGAGACCTGTGGAGTGGTGAAGAAGTCAAGAAAAACCTGTTTGAATACGGTGACTTTAAACCGCACTAGGAAACAATATTAACGCAATTCTGTTGATTTCAATTTTTGAATTGTTTTCGAGTTAAACAGACATGCTGATTTCAAAACTGGAGTTAATTTTCTTCTATCACGTCAACTTTACACCTTATGTGAATGTGACCACTCTTCGCAGCATCAAACGGGGATCATAGTAAGTAGTACTGTTCTCTTATTGGCTGACATAAGCAGTGGCAGTTTTATCATTCCCAGTCAAAGGACAATCATCAATACATTTTTTAGGCAAGCCTATTTTAAAGGGAAAATTGTTGATCAAGATAAATCATGGGCCCTTCACAAAGTGTGCAAGCAGTGTGTCTAGAGTTTACGGATGTGGATAAAAGGAACACGTTCTAAATTTCCACTTGGTATGATTATAATTTGACAAGCGCCCAAAGATCACTCAAGTGATTGTTACTTTTGTATAGGAAAATTTAACAACAAAAACAAATGTAAAATAGAGTATCCCAGTTTACTATCAGCAGTACGACCAATGCCTCAGCTGAATTTCCAATGCCAGTTTTCAAAGAATTACCTTCTTTGAAAGTACAGGAATACGATTCCGATGAATATTAAATTGACCCCAATGACGAGGATTTTGAAATTGAAAATGATTCCTTCATAGGGGATTTAACCAATATGAGTTGAATGATTTGGAAAAGATTCGGGACAATCCAAAAATGTTTCAGAGTTCTTAGATTAAGACTGCACGAGAAAAATTTTCTTGAAAAAGGGGCTAAGGTATTCTACTTTCGACAAACAGAAAGAAAGTGCGTTTTGGCAGTACTTTTAAATTGATGATGGATTTGCGTATTGCCATAACGTACTTGCTTTAATGGAAGAGTTGGGAATTTCAGCCTATAACACAACTCAATGTTGATTATTCGTCGATAGCTCAAAACGGAACTTGAAGTGTGTCCTCCTCCACAATGAAAATTTTTTAGTGCAGTCCCAACAGGCCATTCAGTTTATTTGTGTGAAGAATATGAAGACATAGAGAGGATCATTCATTTATTGCAGTATCACATGCACCAAATGGATCATTTGTGTTAACCTTAAAATGGTCTTCTTTCTCCTTAGAACTATCAAGTAACCCTTTTTTGTGTGGGGGGACAGCAGAGCTCGTGAGAAGCATTGGGTGCAGTGGAACTGGGCGACAAGATCTGACTTGAAATTCGGTGATCCAATTATTCTACATACTCCACTTGCCAAAAGAAAAAAAAATATTTTATTTCCCCCTTTGTATGAAAAGTGGGTCTCATGAAACAATTTATTAAAGTTTTGTCAACTGAAGAAGACTATTTTCAAGTATCTCATTTCGGCATTTCCTAGCCTGTCATTTGGAAAGATAAAGGCTGGGGTGTTTGATGGTACACAGATTCGGTAGCTTCTTAAAAATTAACAGTTCATCGGTACAATGACAGAAGAATTCTTGAATTCCAAAGCATGTTTGGATGGCGTTCAAAACCATTGTCAAAGATTTTCTTGGACGTAAACGAGCACAGAATTACAGCAAAATTGTCCAGCAATTTTTGGAGAGCTTCAAAATGTTTGGTTGCAACATGAGCATCAAATTGCATTTTTTGCACAGTCATCTTTATAACTTTCCGGAAAATCTTAGTGCAGTCAGTGAGTCCAAGCACACACTTTGAATTGTAGAATAAAAGCTTTCGCTAAAATGGATGAATGTAATGATCATTGCGAAATATAATACTCAACATCTGCTAGATGTTCTGCACTCCCACATTTAACATTTCTTCTCAATAATCTCTGAAAATAAGATGGAAACTTTCCGTGATTTGTTGCTAATTGTGCTGGCATAAAATTTGTTTTTATTCTTTTTAGTGATACTATGGGGAGTATTCGTAAGTTAATCTTCGCTTACTTGCCCATCTTATCTTCTTCGGAAGAATATGGAATAAAATTACGGGCCTATGAGGAACTGATACCGTGAATACTGGAAAATATTCAGTCGTCCCAGAAGGAATACTGATTGATGCTGGAAGAGTGATTGATTTTCACAGTGACTGATTGATTGTTTACCCAATTTAGCGAAAAAGGTGTTACTAACAGGAATGTAGCCCACTTGCGTTATAAATGGAATTTCTTGGACTTTGGCTCATTGTTATCAGTGAACTCAGAAATTCTTGAAGAGTAGAGGCAAAAGATACGAATGCAGTGTTTAAATAATGGAAGACATTCTGAAACTATTTGCGAAAGCCTAAGTTATTAGAACAACCTAATTCTGAGGGGGAAAAGATTTACATATTTATATGAAGAGTTTATCTATTTTACCTACCCTCAACTAAAGCGTGAGGGACGCGTGGGTGTTATCACAAGAATTCCTGATAATCATTTGAATATTGTTGAATAATGATATAAAATGATCATCGGAACCTTCGAAAAAAATTAGCGCTACAGCTTTTTCCTAAATGTCACTAATTTAGAGAGAAGTCACCATCACCTATAAGCATCTTCAGCTTCATTTTCTTCGGTTCTCCTCAAGCTATCAGGCAATTCCAACATTAATCTGCTCAGAATTGCTAGTGCTGTAATAAAATAAAGGAAGTTAACATATATAAATACAACATGTGGTCTCATATTAAAGCTAAAGTTATATATATAGAGAGAGAGATATGTATATTATAACAGCTCCATTAGATGCAATAAAACTGCTCTATCATTGAAATAAGATGACTTGGTGAGAGTTGCAACGGATTGGCGTTGGAGAGGACTGCACCCTAACTTGAAGACTTTGCTGCGTAGTTAGCAAGATGGCACTCGAAGAACATACATAACTGTAAATTCCACACATAATTTAATTTTTTGGAAAACGCACATTATCACTGTGGGTTGCATGCACCTCCCAATCCTTTATGCAAAACTGCCAAATCAACCCTTAACCACTCATGATATTACATGAGTCAGTTTTAAGTGGTTTTGTCCAACAAATGAAAATGTTTGAATTATAGAAAGCTGTGGGGTCTTCTAGTTTTGTGTAAAATAAGAAAATTAGAACTGTAAAAATAGCAGTAAAAACCATAATTTTAGTAATACTAGTATAAAATTTATAATGTTAAAATATTGAAAATTAGTTACGTTTTCAAAGATTTTGAAAGATAGATATTTTATATTTTACTCTGATGTAATAAAACTGCGTTATTATTGTTGTAAGACTACGTTACTTTTGTAATCAGACAGCATTATTGTAGTAAGAGTGTGTCATTAGATGTAATAACACTGCTCCATTATTATGATAAGTAGACTTAATGAGAGTTGCAAAGGATTGACGTCGGAGAGGACTGCATCATAACTTGAAGACTTTACTGCGTAGTTAGCAAGATGACACTCGAAGAACATACATAACGGTAAAATTTTACAGATAATTTTATTTTTCGATTGTGGGGTTTGACTTATTTAATTCAATGTTCAACCTTTGAACCTCACAAACACTATCAAGCGAATAATCGCTTAAGTGTGTGAACAAACACGTAAGACTTAAGAAAGGTTAACTACCCTTTATTTCTCAGAATAAATACAATCAACTCCTAACTCGGAGTATACAGCAAAGCCTTCACTTGAGCTTGAACTTATATAATTATGAAATTAAACTAACTAATCTTAACTAAAGCTAACTGAAAGATATAACCTAAGCTATCAGGATTCTAAGTAGTTGGCCCCTAAATATTAATTAAATCAGCGAAGCCAAACAAGGGCCGGCATTATGGCCGAGCGTAGTAATATCTAAGAGTGACGTAGCCAAAAGGCAAACGCGCGCTAGTCAGGAAATTAGACTCTCGCTCTCGAAGACGGTGAAACATCGACTTAAATCGTACTGAAATTACATTCTGGTAGGAAATTGTAAGCTGAAACTAGAAAGATAGGAAAGGTACATAAACTTCAAATGACTATTAATAAAATTAGGATAAACCTTGCACGATAATACACACTATCACTGTGGGTGCGCTATTTTGTTCAGCTTACATCTTAAACAATGAACAAATTTAGAAAGGTAAACTTTGCGTGGCTAGCGACACAGCGGACAGAATAAGAGACGAGTGAAGAGATGAACAAAGAGTTCTAATCCTAATAGTGTCTGGTATACTGACTGATACAAATTACATTAGGATTTTAACCATGTTGTGTCGCGAATTCTGTGTCGCAAAATTTAAGTGTTTTTAATCAGTTAAGTAATGAATTATTTAAGTATTTTATTTGTATTTGTATTTCATTTTTAAATTTAAAATTTTTAAGAGCGTAATGAATATATTTATATTTGTAAAGAGTGTACTTAAAATCTGTAGGCAATTATTTTTTCCTTCAATGGTTCAATTCTGTAACGAAGAAAGGGGAGCGTCTTTTAACGGAAGTAACGTCTGTGGGAATAGCCTTTAAGATGACAGTTGGAACTGAGAGCAGTATATCGTTGTTTCCCTTGTCTTTTGTTAGGAAGCTTAGAAAGGATATCGTAATAGGCTCCCTGCTATTTCACTTACGTTTTAGACGTGTTAATGTTGCTTTGCTTATAGTTTAGGAAGAAAGGGAAAGGTTGTAAATTGGATAATGAAAGGGGCAGTTTTTGTTGTTTCTCCTTAGATTTTTCGCTTGTTAGCAAGGGGGTCGAATTTTTAGTTTCCAATTTTCGCAGGTGATAGATTTTTCAACCGTCAATTGTAGACAATGACTTTATTTTGATTCGTTCGAGGGGTTTCAATTTGTCCTGTTAAATTATGGTGAAAAGTCCCGGATTGGCAAGAATTTAATTTTATGTGTAACTTTTGGACCAGTAATGTTTAATGGGAGGAGAAACCGAGTTTTCCTCGGTTGTTGCGCGAGTTTTGAAGTCAGTTTTTGGAGAGAGTTTTTGAGTTTGGATACAGAGGAAAGAATTAGCAGACAGGGCTAACTACGCAGTAATTAGAATTAACATAAATTTCTTATTAAGCAATTATTACAATTAACATAAATTTCTTATTAAGCAATTATTACAATTCACATAATTATTACAATTAACATATTTATTACAATTAACATATTTATTACAATTAACATATTTATTACAATTAACATAATTTATTATTACAATTAACATATTTATTACAATTAACATAATTTATTATTACAATTAACATAATTTCTTATTATATTATTAAATTAATTAAGTAATTACAATTAACAATTAACATAAATTTCTTATTAAGGTTAAGCTTGGCCGCAGGGCCTCAAGCTTACCCTTGCGGGTGGCTTGCGCTTGTGTTCTGCGCACGGCCTCGGCTTTTAACGGAAGGGATTTGCGATGCTGCGGCGGTTGCACCGGAATTTAGGAAGACGGCTTCGCGATTTAAGGAGGGTGAAGTCAGTTTTTAGAGAGAGTTTTTTTTAGTGGAGTTAAGTTTTGATACAGAGAAGAGAATTAGCAGAGAGGCCTTTCGGCCTTGCGGCCGAGCTTTTACCCTTCCGGGTGGCTCGCGCTTGTTATCCTGCGCCGGAAAGACCGATTCAAGTCGAAGATGTGAATAATGGAGAATTTTTCTTGAAATTTATGCGAGAAGTAGAACTCAGAGCGAACTCTTCCGCGTTTGAAGTGGTTTTTCCCGTAAAATGGAAGTGAAATGTCTCGTACCAAATAGAAGCGTTCCGTTCGTGAGAAGAGAAAGTTTCAGCATTCTGTCGTCGGTCGTACAATTCCGTGGTCGTTGACAGCTGAAAACACCTGAGTGTCATCTTGTATATTCCTTGGTTTCTCCTTCAACTTTAATACTTTAGAATTTTTTTGATTGCCGGGCTTTTTCATTATGGTTCTACAAGAGGTCATTTTTCTTGAACTTTATTTTGGAGCTGATTACCTAGGACCAGTTCAATGGCGGAATTCATCTGCAGCCTATAGCTTCCTATGATCACGTCGCCTATAGCTTCTTATGATGATGGATTCCGGTAGTTCAACTGTGAGTTATATTTTCTTTGGTAGTTGTCTTTTCAATTAAATCTTGCGTAACGGGTAAAAAAAATGCATTTGATAATAGATAAAAATTATGTGTCTTAGAAGAATTTAAAATTATTGTCAAAAATAAGAAATTTATGTTAATTGTAATTTCTATATTAGTTTGTGTGAAATCCAGTTTAAATGATTCATTTAATGTTCCAGTTTGTCAGGACTGAGTGTTCTGTTTCTACTTTTGGCGAACATGGTCGTGATAGTATCAAGTCCTAATCTCGAACAGGGAGCTGAATGCAGCTATGTTCTGTGGTACAGTAACTGTGGTTAAGTGATAGAATAACTGCACGCAAGGAGGGTTTTAAAGTTACTCTTTTATTAAACTACTAATTACAGCCACTTCCCAACTCGGAAGGGATAACAGAAAATAATGACCGCACTAGGGTCTAAACTGAACAATCAAATAATTTAAAATAAAGTGAGTAGAAATTAAGTAGTCGTTGCTCACAGAGCTATGAACGCGAGGTTGGCCTCTATGCTCAACTATCATTGGTGTGTAGCAAGACTTGGCTAATACTAACGCACTTAGATTGTAAGGTTTTAGTTAAACTAACCAAGTTTATTTTAATTTAAATCTTTTCTATCTCCTCTCTGCTTCAACTTCCTGTCAGAAGAAGCGCGCGTTTTTAGCTTATGCTAATTTTTGAAGTTCAGCCAAGCACTATTTAAGCCAGAGGTAGAAACCTCTCGGTGTGTGAGAGCTTTGCCTCAGATCACGGTCACGCTGCTCAACTTTCGCCTGACCAGCTAGCAGTTTAAATTTATAAGCCATAGTGCTTACTACGTGATTGCATTGTAAAATAAATTAAAGTGCGGTAGTATTTAGTATATCTTGCTACGCACCCTTTTCGGTAGAGGCCAACTTCCGCGAATTGCTCTGCGAAGCAAAGTTTAATTTAAGTTATATTTTAATTTATTTAAATTTATTTGATTGTTAAGTTCGACCAAAGTGTGGTCTGTTACGTTCTGTATCTCTCCTGAATTGGGAGGTTCGTATTTAATAGTGATTGAATAAAAGAGGATTTCAAATCCCTTCACGTGCAGTTATTCTCCAGCCCAGCAGTTACATCAGAACATAGCGTACCTTCCGCTCCCTGTTCCAGTTCAGGACTTAGAACGTAAGGTTAAGAACCCTGTACTGAGTTTACAATGTTTCCAAAAAAGATGCACAGAACACTAAGTCCTGACAAGATTACTTCAATATGTATTAGCGTATCATCGCTAAGGCTTAGAACTTAAATACTAGCTAGTCAGGAGAACGTCGAACAGAGTCGCAGTGATCTGAGACTAAAAGCTCTCTCACACCGAGAAGTTCCTTACTAACCTTTTAAATAGAAAACTTGGCTCCACTTCAAATTAGAATAAAGCTGAAACATGCGCTCATTCTAACGGGAAGTTGAAATAAGAGCTCATAGGAAAGAGAAATTAACACAAAACTTTGTTAGTTTAAACTAAAACCTTACAAGTTATTCTAAGTAATCGTGTTATGTTAAAATTCAAAAATGTTATCTTGATAAGTGACTCTTGAAGAAAATTTAATGTAGAATATTAATTGCTATTGTATGTAAGGGTAGTCTGGCCAGCTCTCCTAAATTTATCCTAGATATTAATAAATGAGTTTGATTTTATGTTATTACTTGCATTTTTTTTGTTTGTTTGTGTGTGTGTGTGTGTGTACGTAGTTGGTTTGTTCAGTCACTCCATTTGTATGAGCCTTGAGGCTTTTAAGAAACATGGAGATTTTGCTTGGGATATTGTACAATGTTTATGCATTTTAGGGTACTCACAACGCGCCCTGTTGTTTTTAGCAAATATGTACTAACCACTTATTAATGATTCTTTGAATGTGTTTTAAGAGAAAATTTATAATGACTTTTAGGTGCGAGGCAAGTTAGAACTATAGCTTGGTTTTTAGTAGTGGAACTGATTGATTGTTTTTTTGAATTTTTCTTCTCTGGTGCTTTTGAGGTTTTGATTTAATGAATATGAACTTGTTATTGAGTTAATTTTGAAATGAGTGAAAATTTAGAAATGTTTTGGTTGAGAAATGGTATTCTATTCTGTCGAGTACCAGGGAAGATTTATCCCTTCTTGTGTTTTTAGGTTAAGACTTATTAAGATGAATTTGCTTTGTTTTGTGACAGTTAAATGATTTAAGAAAAAGTTATATTTAATATTACTTTGAGTCAGATCAATCAGTCAGTTTCCTCCTTTCTAACTAGTTAATTTTATATTTTTATTATTTATATTTTTATTTAAGTTATATATTTATTTTGTTTGTCGCGGCACCAGGAGAGGTTGAGTAAGCAGCTAAATTAAAAATTAATAGTTAACCTCGAAAATTCAATATTTAACGACCACTTCGTTTTGCATATGCCTTTGGCCAATTGTGTATGTAAATAAATCAAGATGCGAAAACACCCACCAGAAGACGAAGATTCTGCGGCCGTGGAAAGGGGAGTCAAGGTTTCATGAAAACAAATAAGTTGCATGAGGAGAATGAGCGTGCATAATATCTTACTAGTTGAAATTCACAATTAAATAACATGATTTGAACATAGAATGTAATATATTACGTTGAGTAGTAATAATGTGAATGACATAAATTACTGAAATTTTCAAGTTCTTAAATAGTTAAAATTTATGGCGAAATTCTTGTAAATGCTGATTAAATATGTAACTGAGAGAATTTCAGGTCACGTCTTGAGCATACGTAGGTTAAATTGTAGAATTCCTACTATCAGAGGCAGTTGACACACAAATATTAACAATATAATAATGATAATAAGCATGATAAGAATAATATAAAAATTATTAGCAGAGTCCATAGCCTGCTCTACCAGGCACAAAGTCCATATCTTTGCAAGTATTCATATATATATATATAATACAACACATGTTTTTAAAATTTTTTACGAATAAATTTTAAGCAGAGTCCATAATTGGCTCTATCAATCCACAAAATCCATAAGTTTTGTCAGTAAGTAGTTTAAAATAATTAATGAAGGAAATAATAGTAAAATTATAATACATATAAACAATCACCGAGTAATATTATGGTGAATAGACTTAAGTTGCTTTACTACACTCTCAACAGTAGGATCGTAATTAGTTCACGTAAGTGAGGATATGAAGAATTTTCCATTTTTTCAAAAAAATTGTGTGAATCCGTAAGTATTTGCTACGGAATTGGACGAATCTTTAAGTTTGCGTGAATAATAGTATTGCGAACGCACCAAGGCGCATTTACAATGGCACGTAGAAATCTGTTTTGTAGAATTTCGTTCTGTTTTTAAGGCTGTGGCCCACGCCAGGGCAGCGTATGGTCGAATAAGTGTAAGATATAAAATTCTTTTCACTTTAAAGCTGTTTTGATTTCCTGCCCATAAGATTATGCAAAGCCATAAATGCTCTGTTAACACTATTAAGTTTGTCTGTTATGTGATCTTTAAACGTTAGTCTGCTGTCAGTAGTAACTCCAAGATACTTGTAAGAATCCGAAATAGGGATAACTTCATTTTCAATGTAAATATCTGTATTAACATGCGTGTGTCTTTTGATTCTTCTATAAACAATTCTGCAAAACTGTAATGTCAAGATGATCACTGGTATGTATCGCGAAGTGCGGCGTCACCAGTTTCACACCTCGCATTTAGACAATTCTGCATTTAGACGTATTTAATTTCCATAGCCAACTGCTCAAGCCAAGATGATCACTGGTACACACTGCGAAGCACTGCGTCACCAGTTTTTCTGTTTTATACGAATTCCATTTCAGATCACATGACAGTTTAATGTACAGGATTTTGGGTTCAGATTTCATCAGTAAGTGCGCAATACAAATTAGATGACGGATCTTTTTCTGATAAACCAAAAATATGTATAAAAGGTTGAAATATACCAGGAAGTCAGCTCATAAATAATACTTGCGGAAATTGATTTGAGATAAGCGGTAGAATAAATGTAAGCTAATGTAAAGATAAATTATATATGCAAAAAATTAGCTGTACTGCTTACTGCGGAACTATATTAATGCCAGAGACGTGTTGAGCTCAAGTATTGTTACCGTCTTTCTCCGAAAATAAGACACTGTCTTACTTTCTTTTTTGGTCCAAAATACGCGCTAGGGCTTATTTTCGGGGAAGAGCAAAAATAAAAGTATATTTATATATTTTTATTTAATACTTATTTTACACAGAATACAGAAATTTAAATTTATTCAATTACAGTCATGTCATCTTCTTCTGGAACATCGTCTTAAATAAAATTCTGAATTATATTCTGATTTTCTTCCAAATCCATTTCCTGTTGAATCATTGGTCTAAATCTCTCATGTCTTGCGATATAGCTATCGTTAAATGAATATTTCTTGTCTAAGTAGCCTGTTCGTAGTGCATTGGAAACATCACTATCAGTTATTTTGTCCCATGAATTTTTTACCCAATTCACAACTTCTTGTAAGCCTGGTTTTACAAAATTACCTCGATGATTTCTCACCATTCTGTTTTCAATATATTCATTAATTTCCATCCGCAAATGATTCTTGAATGGCTTGTTTATTGCAATGTCAAGTGTTTGGAGGTAACCAGTCATTCCTGCCGGAATCATTATTTGATCAATCTTCCTCTCAGCAAGAAAGTTTTTCATGTCTTTACCGCGGTGAGTACTGACTGAATCCTAAACTAGTAAACCTCTATTCTGATCCCTCAACAGTGGTGGCAGCATAAAATCAACCCACTTTCTTATAACATCTCGGGTGCACCAGGCGTTTTCACTTTCAGATGCACCAGGCGTTTTCACTTTCAATGACATAAATTCCTGAAACACGTTGAATCTGGTCTTTTTTACCTTTAGTGATTAAAAATGGCGATACTTTCTTGCCATCTACGAATCGCCAAAATACAGGTAACACGTGCACTATCGTAACCGGTAGAAGGAACGTAAATTGACGAAGAAGCCTTGTGGTGAACTGTCATTTGAGCTCCTTGGCCTAGGAATATCGCGGTCTTATCCATAGCAATCATGTTGGAGAGTTGATATTTCGAAAAATCGATGCCATCAACAAAAAGCTTAATCGCAAGTGCACGCTTAACAACTTCATTGTCTTCCAGCTTAAACAATGTTGTTGATCTCCTTAGAGACAGTTCATATCGTTTAAGGAAGTTGTCCAACCAGTGTGACGATGCTTTAAATTCTTCTGTGGATATATCAAATTCAATTGCTGTTTCAAGGGTAAATTTTTGAATATCAGCCCTGCGCACAACCAAAGCCTGCAATTCATTCCCATTGCTCTCCTGCCTGCAATCCATTCCCAGATGCAATCTTCCAACTCAGAAAATAACGGCTGCCGACCTGATCCAACTCTGCATTTTTTCTCATTTCCTTGGTCCACAAGTTGACACAGGTAATTGTAGTCTGCACGTCATTTACGAACCATCCGGAGATCCAGCATCGTCTCTTTACAGAATGCTACAAGATTTACACCCCTGGAGTCTTCCACGATTCCCTTTTTGTACTCGAGGGAATAGCTCTTTCGTTTTGTACTCATTTTAACCGGGGTTAAAAATTATTCACTTTATTTTTAAATAAAATTACGTATGAGGAAATAATCAGACTTACAAGACTGAAATGAATGAACGTTGTATACCTGCACTGTCGCTCAATGTAGACTGCTGCCGTATGTTGTATTTTTATGATAAATTCCAAGAATTAATTTGAAACGAACTGTAGAGGTAAACGATTAATTTCTCGGAATATTTTGTTTCAAACATTTCTCTGAAATACGAGTATTAGGAAAGCTAAACATATTATTACTTAATAAATCAACAGTATTTTTTAACGAATTCTTTTCGTCACGTTATTTTAACTAATGATTATTTTCGAGGGATGTCTTATTTTACAAAAAGTTCCGAAAATCACGATAGGGCTTATTTTCGGAGGATGTCTTATTTTCAGAAAAAGACGGTAATATCCACCTATACGCATAGACCTCCTGAAAACCTGGTAATTGTCGATTCAATAAATTCACCACTGCAGTTGTAATCTAGTCTTTAAGTTCTCTTTATCTAACGGTACGTTATAGTGAGTTTCACAAAATATTAGCAAGTTAACGCCCTAATTAAAATAAGAACTTACCCAAATTAATCATTTTTCTTTCTATGTAATTAATGTCTTCACGCTTGAAGGAATATTTGCGATATATTTAAAGCAGAAAAATCTTAAAAATAATTATCACAAATAAAAAAGGACTAAAAATTCTAAATGGGCTTTTTATAAAAGTTATCATGAAAAATAAATATCTTGCCTGGTGCAGTGGTCTCAAGCTGGTACCGGCGTGCTCTCGAAACAAATTTACGCAGCCCCCGAATACATTTCTCATCAATTAATTAGCGCATAATTATGTCCATAATTTGAAGACGTGTTAATGATTTTAATAACTTGGATCTAGTTTTACATTATTTTCATTGCCAATGAAAAGGAATATGAATAACCCGGTAGAAATTCATTAGATGGAGGTAATTAATTTGCATTGTAATATAATTCGTTTTCAAAGATTTGAAGATACAGATTAGATTAAATTTTTTCCGTACTTGTCAAAAGATAAATACATTCAGTTACGAATTTTTTCAATAAGAATAATCCTTTTGTTTGAAAATACATTTATACGCGAGCAGTTTCTCCCGTAGTTGAAAATTAAAAAGAATCAAATTCCCGATGTGCAGCAAGTACTGCACAGTTCGTGATAGAGATAGTTTCTCCAAGGTTACAAACTTTTATCAAAATCCGAATTCCATGAGGTGTGGCTGACACTTGCAGTAAGTTTATAATTATTTCCTTGCAAATATTTGTATTTTTTCTGTATGCATAAAAAAATTACTAAACAAAAGAAAGGTTATTATTTATTGTGAAAAGTTTTCGTAATTTGTTCGACCTTTTAAATTTTCGTAATTTGTTTCTTTTTATATTTAGTGAATTATTGAATGGTTAATTTAATATATAAGAAATATTAAAAATAAATGTGAGTTTGAAAATTTATTATTAATGCCCTTGAATTACAAAATATTTGCAGATATACCCTTTTGTGCTAGAAATGCGGTGCTGAAGCCATGTTCAAAGGAACTGCAGAACGCTCCACAGCACGGAAGAAAAGACCGACAGTTTAAACAGACAAGGACATTACAGACAGGAGTGACAAGAAATCATCTCTAAAGTTCTGGAACTGCGATGGTAAAGGCATCGTACGGAAGAACTGCAGAACACCCCGAAGCACGGAAAATAAGACCATTTTCAGCACGACGCAGGAAACAAATTCGTGGATATCTCGCAGAGCGGAGTTTGAACGGTAATTAAAAACACCATTTTAAAGCGCTTCAGATTTCTGCAGTGAGTGGCAAGAGTAATGGACTATTCATGAATGGGCATATCGATGGAGTTCCTTGTAATATGACATCGACACAGGAGCAGATGTTACCATCATTCGGAAAGATCTAGATGGACAATTTAAAGATAAATTCACTTGGACACCATCTTGCGTTACGCTTCAGATTGTGTCTGGTGATAAAACCGCAACTGATGGGAAATTAAGCGTAAGCATTACGTTTGGAAGTGCCGTCTTCCAAACGTGATTCCACGTCGTTCAGCCTGACGTCGTGGACGTCAGACTGAACGACGTCGTGGTTCGGATTCGTAAGTAATCGAACTCTAATCCTAAAGTCGTTCATTACGACAGGCTAGTTCTTTACTATGAGCATAGTACCTAATGTATATAATATAAATAGTATAACACTGTGGTCCTTCTTGTTTGTAAATTTGTGCACACTAGTGATTTGTATTTTATTTGATATGTATTTAGTATTTGAGTTGTTTTAAAATTCTTATAGCAATTATTTTTTATGTTGTTTGTTATTATAATGTAAGGTGCATTGTTGCATGCGTACGGGCTCGTAATGGATTGAATGCACAAGCCTTTAAAAAGTTAATAAAATTTATTCTTTTCACAAGAAATAAAACAAAATGCTGAAATATTTCCTCAGAGATATTCGTACAGTATCACAATATCTCACAGTAGTTATATTTTGAACTACTAAAACGTTAAACAGAACTCAATTCAAAACAGACAAAGCTAATTCCATCTCACCGCGAATTCGCTACAATCAATAACATCACTAAGTAAACAACAACAGTTCGCTTAAAACAACTGAATAGAGATGTTTTTCTTCAGCATTTATAAGTTTTTTGATCATGCACGAGACCCTTCTGGTATTTTCTCGATTTTTCTGAATAGCAAAAACAGTTACGAGGGATCTATTTATTAAATGCGGGTGCTCCTGTATTTTTACATTTTTGACGTAGCTTTCTCTTAAAAGTCGTCACGCGCTGCATAGCACGGGGAAATGAATCAATTTTAATTACAATTCTACTAAATATAGCTAAATAAATACAAAATCCGTAACAGTATTATTGAATTGATGATTTAGTTATAAATATTGCTTCCTGTCCAGGAATCGTACTACCCGGGTCCTTGGGAAGGGGGCAGTGTTACGAATTTTGTATTTAGTTATTTTGAATAGAATTATAAATAAAATTGTTTTATTTCCTAGTGCAATGCAACGCTTGAAATGTGTTCAAGAGAATGCTACGCCGGAAAATTAAAAATACAAGAGCACGTGCATTTAACATTGAATAAAAGATTATCTCGGTAATTGATATTTAGTTTAAATAAATGTAATTGACTACTTATTAGCGGTAACCCTAATTCTACACGTTTTGCTTTCCAGAAATTGCTAGAAATGTCTCGGGCGGCCGATTTAAAAAGCTATAAAAACCGGAGAGAAACATCTCATCTCAGTTACCGTTTTTAGTGAGCTGCTGTTGTTAATTGTAGCGAGTTCGTCATGAGATCGGATTAGCTCTCTCTGCGCTTTGGATTACGTTCTATTTAACGTTTTAGCAGTTTGATATATAGCCACTGTTTATTGTGCGTAATATTGTACTAATATCTTTGAGGAATAATCCAGCGTTTTGCTATATTTCTTGTGATTAGAATAAATTTTACTAACTTTTTATCGGACTTCTGCATTCAATCTATACTAACCCGTACGCACGCAACAGTATATTTCTCGCATTGCGATAAAACAAAGGTACCTAGAGCAATCAAATTTTGAATAACGTAATCTTCTACCGAATATGGTCATTTGGAAGCCAGAATTTTGAATTTGAAATTTGTTTTATTATCGATTTTATATTTTGTAACACTTTAACGAATTTTTGATTAACAAACTCAACGATTTCAAAGCGGGCAATGGCAACACTATACAGTAAAAAAATCTTTAGCTCGAGAGGTTGTTGTATCGGAAATTCTGAAGATATGCTCATTTTAAAATTATTTCGTGATATTGCTGATGAACTCAATTTTATAGTTTAAGCTCGAAGAACATGATGCTTAATAAATAAAGGTAACACACAAAATGTTAAAAAACGCTCTGTGGCGACTCTGACGTTCTTCGATAACCTTACAGTCTTTGGTGAAAGATTGGCGAGTTCTTTCAACATCGCAAAATGTGACGGACGCAAAAATTGACATATATTTTAAACTATGTAAAACTTCATTATTGTTTATTTGTGTATTTTTGATATTTACTCTATTATATAGCATTTACTATCGAATCTGGCAACACCAGTTATTATTTTATCCGAGCTGTGAGCTCGAGACTATGTAGTTGTAATGAAGCCGGTTATTCTAAAGATGAAAATAAATGTTGTATATATGTTACTTTGATTAGTTCTAACTTCTAACATCAAAATGCACCGGTAAAAATATAAACCCTTTAAGTTAAGAACTACATTGGTGACTAACGAGGACGTGAAAACCTTCTGTGCTTGTTATTTTTTATTTTTATACATAAGATGACGCAGTCGCAAGTAAGTGCCCTTTCATTCATCACTTGTTGTTATTTTGTGCAAATTTCCTCAATATATTATTTGTAAATATATTTTTATTTCGTTATTTCTCCCCGCGTTTCGCGCTTGCTGTCTCTGTTCTCAGTCATGACATCACCATCCAGAACTGTCGGCGATGATTCTTCAAACGTTGGAAGAATTGCATTGCGTCTACCGGTATTTTGGGAAAATAATGTGCCTTTATGGATTTGTCAGTGCGACAGTGCTTTCGTTTTAAGTCAAATAACTCAAGATGACACGAAATATGCCGCACTGGTTTCGATGTTGGATTCCGAAACACTTTCTCATGTTTCTGATATAATTCTTACACCGCCGACGAAAGATAAATACAAAACGCTGTCGGATCGCTTAATTAACGAATTTGCTGATTCGGAACATCAAAAAATTAAAAAACTATTGACTGAATTGCAATTAGGCGATGACAAACCTAGCCACTTGCTACGAAAAATGAAGGAACTTTCCGGTGGTCAGTTGCAAGACGAATTTCTAAATAATTTGTGGTTACAACGTCTCCCATCCAAAATTTAGACTGTACTTTCAGTTTCCTCGGAAACTTTAGATAAACTGGCTGACATTGCTGACAAAGTAGCAGACATCACGTCGCCGGTTTCAGTATATTCCGTTAAGTCTGCACCTGAGCCGAACGCATCCATTGAAATACAACAATTATCAAAACGAATTTCAGAATTAAAACTACAAGTAACTCGCCTGTCACGGCCGCGTAATAAACAGTTTTTTCGTAGAAGATCATCGTCGCGCTCGCATTCCAGAAAACCGCCATCAACCATTTGTTATTACCACACACGCTTTCGTGAAAATGCCCATAAATGTACACCACCTTGCGAGTTTTCACGTCGCCAATCTGACGACCGCCCGAATTTTTCTGAAAATTCAGAAAACTAGAAAACATGGCTACAGTGGCGGCTTGTGGCCATGATAATCCGCTCTCTAAAAAATGTCGTCTATTTGTTTTCGATAAACACACAAATCAACGATTTTTAGTAGATTCTGCCGCAGACGTCAGCATTATTCCCAAACCAAAAAAAAAAAAAAATATGGAACCAACCAAATTTGAACTTTTTGCAGCGAATGATTCTAAAATCAAAACTTATGGCCAAAAATTACTTAAACTAAATTTAAATTTACTGTGATCCTTTTCGTGGAATTTTGTGATTGCGGACGTTAACACAGCGATTATTGGTTCCGACTTCTTGGATAAATATGGATTAATTGTGGACATTAAAAACAAGCGTCTTATAGATCCCTTGACAAAATTGTCTACAAAAGGCGAACATTTTGCTGGTACTGACCCCCAAATTAAAACATTATCTTCATCACTTAACTCGGAATATGCTGCTATCGTCAAAAATTTTCCTAATCTGACAAGACCTCGACCTTTTAATGAAAAGATTAAACACAGCACTTTTCATCATATTGAGACATTTGGTCCTCCAGTACATGCCCGAGCGAGAAAATTAAATCCAAAGCAATCCGAGATTGCTAAACAAGAGTTTCAGTATATGCTCGATCAAGGCATTATTGTTCCTTCAAAATCAAATTGGAGTTCTCCATTGCACATGGTTTCCAAAAAAGACACTAATTCATGGCGCCCTTGTGGTGATTATCGTGCTCTAAATAGGCAAACTAAACCAGACCGCTACTCGATTCCAAATTTAACAAGTTTTAATGAAAATCTCAAAGGTAAAACAATTTTTACAAAACTTGATATTCAAAGAGCATATCACCATATTCCTGTTCATCCAGATGATAGGCATAAAACGGCGATAATTACTAACTTCGGAACATTCGAATTTGTATTTATGCCATTTGGATTATGTAATGCCGCTCAAACCTGGATGCGTTTCATACACGAAGTGCTAAGAGGTTTAGATTATTGTTTCGTATACCTCGATGACATCTTAATCGCATCGCCAGACGCTAACTCCCATAAAAAACATGTGAGGGAAGTTTTACAAAGGCTTGATGACTATGGTTTGACCATCAACGCCAGTAAATGCATGTTTGGATGCGCAGAAGTTCCATTTGTAGGTTATCTGGTAAATAAGGATGGTATCCTACCACTTCCTGAAAAAGTAGACATTATTGCTAATTTTAAACTGCCTGTCACAGTTCGCGACCTCAGAAAATTTTTGGGTATTTTAAACTTTTATCGAAAATTCCTACCCAAGGCGGCAGAAATTCAAGCTCCCTTACATGACTACCTTAAAAATTCTAAAAAAAATGATAAACGAGAAATACAGTGGACCGAGGAAGCTATAAATGCGTTTAATCAGTGTAAAAATCACTTGGTTAATGTTACTCTTTTGGCTCATCCTTCACAGGATGCTGACCTCGCCTTGACGGTTGATGCAAGCGATTTTGGAATTGGTGCCTCCTTAAATGAAATCACCAACAACGGTTTTAAACCTTTAGGATTCTTCTCTAAAAAGTTAACCCCAGCTCAAACTAAGTACAGTACTTTTGACCGCGAACTTCTAGCAGCTTATTCCGCTGTTAAATACTTCAGGCATATGATTGAGGGTCGCGTACTGATATTATACACCGACCACAAACCTTTAACATTCGCCTTTAATCAAAATTTAGATAAGGCTAGCCCACGACAGCTGCGCTATTTAGATTTCATTTCGCAATTCACCACCGATATTAGGTACATCCGCGGCATCGATAATGTACCAGCGGATGCATTTTCTCGAATATCAGCGATTGTTGCCCCCAATACTATAGATTATGAGGAATTTGCAGAAATGCAACAGGGCGATGATGAATTAAAAGCACTAATTTCTTCTCCGGACAAATCTCTTCAGCTCAAAAAGTTACGGATGCCACGATCAACTACAGAAATATACTGTGATATTTCCACAGGTACGGTGCGTCCATATGTACCTGTTGCTATGCGACAAAAAGTCTTTCTTTCAGTGCACAACCTCTCGCATCCTGGAGTTCGAGCTACTACTAAACTCATCTCTAAAAAATTCGTCTGGAAGTCTATGCGTAAAGATATTCAGGGTTGGACTCGTACCTGCATTCCCTGTCAACGAGTCAAAATTCAACGGCATACAAACAGTAAACTCGGTTCTTTCAAGGTTCCAGATTCTCGTTTCTACCACCTCCATCTTGATATTGTAGGACCCCTGCCTCCTTCGCAAGGTTTTTCGTATTGCTTAACTGCCACTGATCGTTTTACCCGATGGCCGGAGGCATATCCTATCACCGACATGACAGCGGAGACAGTAGCTGCAACATTAATCCGTGAGTGGGTACCACGATTTGGCGTTCCTGGCGTCATTACAACAGACCAGGTCCGTCAATTTGAATCACATCTCTTTTGCGAATTATGTGCGTGCTTACGTATTAAAAAGATCCGAACTACGCCATACCACCCTTCAGCCAATGGCCTCGTTGAGCGCACACATCGGTCACTCAAGGCTGCGCTTATGGCTCATGCCAATCCACGCTGGACGCTGGCTCTCCCTTTTGTTCTCCTTGACTTACGCTCAGTCATTAAAGAGCACATTAACGCTACTGTGTCTGAACTCGTCTACGGTACAACTCTCCGTTTACCTAGTGATTTTTTCCAAGATACGGGCATGAACAATGCCTCCGAGTTTGTGCAGCAATTAAAACAAACTATGCATAATCTTAAACCCGTACCTACATCTTCTCACGGAAGCAAAACAGTGTTCGTGCACCCGCAACTGTCCAAGTGTACTCACGTATTCTTGAGACAGGATGCTGTGAAAAGACCCTTACAACCTCCCTACGACGGACCTTATGCTGTGGTTAAACTGACTGAGAAGCAGATTACCATGCAGCGACAAGGCAAGGACATTAGTGTGTCCATTGATAGAGTTAAACCTGCTTTCCTGCTACCGGACAAAATGGACACCGACAATCAAGCAGACATTCCTACAACCCAAACTACCCGCTCTGGTCGTCGTGTGCACTTTCCGCAAAGGTACGTGTCAACCTGATCGTCGGCAGTCCTCCTCCAGTTGACACTGGGAGGGGGTTACTGTGGCGACTCTGACGTTCTTCGATAACCTTACAGTCTTTGGTGAAAGATTGGCGAGTTCTTTCAACATCGCAAAATGTGACGGTTACATACATTTTAAACTATGTAAAACTTCACTATTGTTTATTTGTGTATTTTTAATATGTACTCTATTATATATCATTTACTATCGAATCTGTCAACACCAGTTATTATTTTATCCGAGCTGTGAGCTCGAGACTATGTAGTTGTAATGAAGCCGGTTATTCGAAAGATAAAAATAAATGTTGTATATATGTTACATTGATTAGTTCTAACTTCTAACATCAAAATGCGCCGATAAAAATATAAACCCTTTAAGTTAAGAACTAAAGCCCCTTTAGACGTAATTTAAAATCTCAAACCTTTCAAATTTTTTTATTATTTTTATTTTTTTTTTAATTTGTATTCTTGTGTTTTAGTCCACAGGGGCACTTTGCCTAGAAGGACTCTTAATTTCGTTTTGGCATTTTGCGTTGGTTCACTATAAATGTCGTTTCTCTTTTCAAATTGTTGCCACCAAATATTATCGCCCTGTATTATATTAAACAAATTAAATAATAAAGAATCAGCATAAATGTATGTATATTTCTCGCATTGCGATAAAACAACAGTACTTACAGCCATCAAATTTTGAATAACATTCGTTTTCGCCCGAATACGGGCATTTAGAAGCCCAAATTTGGAATTTATTTTATTATTTATTTCATGTAAAGTTTTAAGGAACTTTTAATTAACAAACTCGCTTGCAATGGCGAAATTTTTTCTCCAACGGGTGAGACAGTGTATAGGAAATTCTAAAGATATGCTCATTTTAAAATTATTTTGCGACATTGTTCTTTAACTGAATTTTATGGTTTAAGTGCGCAGAAAATGATATTTAATGAATAAAGGTAACACACAAAATGCTAATAAAGTTCCTTTGGACGTAATGTTAAATCTAAAAGCCTTCAGATATTATTATTTATTTATTTATTTATTTTGTTGGATACGAGCGGAAAAAAGGTCACGTTCATTACTTTCAAATAAATTTAACACATTTGGTGTTATTATCGCTTGTAACGAATATGCCAAATTTCAAAATGCACCAGTTTGTAAATTCGTGTATATCTTAGGAAATTTTGAACGAAATCTATAATTTTTTGCAAGTATGTCTAGAAATACAAGTACTTTAAGAGGATATTTAGAATTTTATAGGTTATAATACAAAACGTTTTCGAGAAATTTATAAAAATTCTGTAAAAATACAAATTTTTAAAATAAATCATAAAAAATGCGTGATTTATATTTGTATTAAGAACAAATTTCGAATTCATGGAATGACGTAAGTGTAATGAATAAAAAAGATTTTACTAAATTATATCATATTCAATTAACGTTGAGGAGCTAATTTTTTAAAAACTACTGCTGCAGTTTTTACAAAACTTGGCAGTTTGGTATAGTTTGAGTCGTAGAAGCGAAATATGGAAAAAATTTGCATGTCACTTCAGAAAAAGTCCGATATTGTGTCAAAATACCTATATTAGAACACTGCTATATATAAATCTAATACCAATCCTAGGTCGCGCTTTCGAGACATGAAAAACAAGTTGAATTTCGACAACTGGCCCAGTAGAACGGGAGATATAATATGTCCCCTCTTTTTTTTGTGTGCAGTGTACAAGAAGTGCATGGGGCCCCAGAATTTCACCATTGGTCATACAGATAGATATACACTGGTGTGCAAAAATTAAGGACGAGACGGTTTTTTCAATATAACTTTGTACAAAAGCTTTCCAAATCAACACATTTAATACCGTAAGATTCCCAATACGTAAGGACATGAGTAATGTAAGCAACACTTACTAAAAGAGAAATCAGAGGGATAAAAAGAAGCTTTATTGAAAAAGTAGCATGGAGCGCAATGCGACTGAAGGCCGAAACATCCCTGTGATGGGTGTCCAGCAAGAAACATCCGGTCTTTAATAGGGGATATGATCTCCCCTGACTGCTAGGCAGGTTTCACAGCATCTGCCCATGCTGAGAATGAGGGTGTCAATGAGTTGTTGAGGCATTGCTGTCCATTCGACTTGCAGCGCCAATCGAAGCTCCGGAATCGTTACTGGTGGTAAGGTACGAGCTGCCACGGGTCTACCTAGAAAATCCCATACATGCTCGATGGGATTGAGATCCGGAGATCGTGCCGGCCAATCCATACGTTCAATATCCTCACTCTCTAAGAGCTGTTCGGCAGCTAATGTGCGATGACATGGTGCATTGTCGTGCATGAAAAGGAACTGCGGGCACAAAGCGCCTCTAAAAAGACGCACATATGGAAGAAGAATCTCGTTACAATAACGGGTCCCGTTGACTGAACCTGAGTCGAAGATGTGAAGGTCTGTACGACTACCAAGCATGATGCCTCCCCAAACGAGAACACCGCCACCTCCATACCTGTCCCTTTCAATGATGTTCGAG
>KK117696.1:246105-256948 GCA_000611955.2 Stegodyphus mimosarum
TGCTGAAATATAAATCCACGGGTCCGTGAAAGGAAGGGCAACACCACGGGGCGTAGACCATCGTCGACGTATTGCCGTGTTGTAAGGGTCCGGCTATTGAATGGAATGACACCTCATACCATAACACCTGGTTGTCGGACTGCGTTGCGGATGATAGTCATGTGAGTATCCTATCGCTGTCCTGAATGTTTCTAGACAAGCCTTCGCTGGTCACTGGGGCTGAATTCGAAGCGGAACTCATCTCTGAAAACAATTCTGCTCTGTTACGTGTGTGCGAAGGTCGAATGCATCTGGCAGCGTCGCAACGTTCACTGGGTTGCCTATTAATGGTTACTGTAGTCATTGGGGTTCCAGCTTCGCATCGGATAATTAATAAGGACGCATCGGATAATTAATAAGGACGCATCAAGGGTTTCATGCGCCGATCGGAGAATCACCTTGTCCTCCCTTTCTGTCTTCGTTCTCGGTCGACCAGTACTATTTTAACATTCTTAAGGCCATGGTTCACCCATTCCTGCCAACATCGTCGAAGGCATCACTCCGATCCAAATGTCTAGAGATCCTGTGATTTGACCATTCTGTTACCTTTAATTCAATTACACATCCTCTATCAAATGGTGACATCTGCTTACACCTCTATGACATCTTGCTGTTCTATTACACATCTATGAAATCTTCATCTATTATTGGGACATCTTGCTATTCGCAAGCTCACTTGCGAAGCATTAGTACAGTCCATGTAAGTGCACAGAACCACATTCGCATGGAATTTATGTTTTAGCACTAGAATGTTCTGTGTTTTATACATCATCCGGATACTCCGTTGCAGTGCACTAGAGCTCTAGTTTGTCAGTTAGGCCGCCAAAATTTAATCATTTGCATATTCTGTAGTAAAGTGTGGGAATACTGAATTTCTTTCCATTCAAACAACTCCTTCTTGATACGCCCCTTTTATGTTATAGACTGTTATAAATAATATAATGAGTTAACTACGTAGCAATACTGAAGGCTGCCAGTATTATCTAGAACACGAATTCTATAAGATTCCTTGGATAAGATCTCCATTTGGAAAAAAATTCTGTTCATCAATATTTTTCATTATAATCTGAATAGAAGTGCTCGTCACTTAATCTGTCAGCGTCAGAATTTTTTTATATAAACTAATATTTTATTTTTAATCAGGTACAAATGCAAGCAGTATCAGTTTATGTATGGCCTTTGAATTTGACTTTCGATTATAATATCAAATATCCCAGCCAGTTTTTGTCATAAAGGAATCACATTTTTTATGGTTTATTTTTTATAACAAGTACAGAATTTTGGTAAATATGTATAGAAACCGAACAAAAACTATAAAATGTTAGAGTTCGTAATTTTTACAGGACAGATTTTTTTAAAATTTTAAAACGCCAAATTATGAATATTTGAGTCATTTAAGACATTTTTGTGACTGCAAGTACACTGACTACCAATAAGTATTTGGACACCTATGCAAATGACGATATCTGCGGTCCTAAGGTACGTCACGGATTCCGTCGGTATATATCGTGTAGGAAACAGCATCGGCTTTAGTTGCATGCAAGATGCCTCGCAGTTCGGAGCTCTCTGATTTCGAGAAAAGTATAATTATTGGGTATCACAAATGTGGCCGATCCTTAAGGGACATATCTAGCGATCTGAAGTACCCAACATCGATAGTGGCCCATGTGATTAAAGAAGTGGAAAGTGAGCGGTGATTGTCGGAATGTGCCCCGAGTCGGCAGACCTACGAAACTGGGAGATAGATACCGACGAGTGCTGTCCAGAGAAATTCGGAAGAACCGCACCCAACCGATGGCACTCATCCGCGAGGAGTTTGAACAGGCATCCGGGAGTATTGTTTCAATGAATACCATCCGTAAGGAAGCCCATCTGCTTGGTTTCCATGGTCGTGCTGCCGCCCATAAGCCTTTGATCACAAAGTCCAAACGCGCTGCTCGGTTAATGTGGTGCAAAGCACATCGAAATTGGACCGTAGGTCAGTGGAAACGGGTTCTTTGGAGTGACGAATCAAGGTTCACCCTTTACCGTTCGGATGGCAGGGTCTGGGTCTGGCGTCTACCTGGAGAACGTCTCCTACCGGAATGCATTGTGCCAACAGTCAAGTTCGGCGGAGGTGAATTATGATCTGGGGGTGTTTTGGTAAATGGTCCTTGGTCCCCATTCATAACTCTTGGTCCCCATTCATAACTCTTGGTCCCCATTCATGGTAAGCTCAACTCCGATGCCTAATGCACTATTTTGGATGACAATGTGCTTCCTACGTTGTGGCAGTTTTACGGGTTGGACCCCTGTTACTTTCGGGACGACAATGCCAGTTGCCATGTTTCGACGTTAACCAAGGCTTGGTATGGTGCCAATGGAGTTCATCGAATGGACTGGCCTGCCCAGAGTCCAGACCTGAACCCTATCGAGAACCTCTGGGACGAGTTGCATCGCCGAATTCAGGGGTGCACTACCTGTGCAAAATCGGTGAAGGAACTTCTATGCTTTCTCCAAGTCGAGTGGAAGAAAATACCACTAGCTGTCATACAAAGACATGCGGAAAGTATGCCCCGGAGGGTCCACGCTGTAATTACCTCTCTTAGAGGCTCTACCAACTATTGATTTGAATAAAGTTAATGTTTCTTTTCTATCACAGGTGTCGAAATACTTATTGGTAGTCAATGTATATGCCTACGACCAAACGGTTGGAAAATTAAAAGCTGGATAAGGACTTCTGTGGACACTGTGTGTGTGGTTATGTGTATATATAATTCTAAATTTCTTACTATTTTGTGTATAATTGATTAAATTTTCAGCAGCATATTGCTCGGAAATAATATTGGGATATTTTTGTTTTAAAAAACCGTTTGTGATACTGGTTTTATATATATATGTAATATATTCTAAAATATTATTAAAATATAATTTCAGAATATATGACAGAATCAGAATTTATATGTGGTATATATATATATATATGCACATATTTTAATTCTAATAGAATATAAAATATTTTGTGATATGTTATTATCTTTCAGTTATTTTAATGTTTTAAATTATTTTTGAGCATTTTTTCTGGACTTGCTTATTGTTCAGTAAAGTAAATTGCCTTAGTCAATTTTTTCAAATCATCAAAATGCTTTATTATTGCAATAAGTTCATTTTAGCCGGAGAAGTCGTGACAAACTAAATTGTTTATGTCACTTTTTTAGGTTCTTAATTAATATTTTAATTATTCGATTTAACCTGTAAATTCCGAAGAGTATAATAATCAGATTTTTTTTAAAGTACCGTTTATTAACATGAAGTGTGGGGGTAGCTTTAGACTACCATTAACGACCGAATCGCTTTGTCGGACTTCCAGATGTAGTAAGGGGAAAAGCTTTGAAATACTTACCCTCTATGCGTTACAAAGATGATGCATATTTAAATGCTTCAATTTATTGCGTCAATTATATTAAACTTTTAGGTAAGTTGCGTATTTTTTTTACTTTATTTTCATACTTTTTAGCCAAAGCCCTTTCACACACGTTTTCTCTAAGGAAATTTGTGTTCATTTGCAATAATTTAATTTTAATACAAATTCTTAACTATTTTCAAAAATTGTGATCTGGTTAATTATTTCCAAAAATTCTGACCTTGTGATTTATTTTCAAAAATGCTGACCTGGTAAGTAGTGATTTATTTTCTTAATTTACATTGTATGTAAGCTGGTTTAGCGCATGATTTTTGTTTGAAAGTCCGAATTACATCAAGAATATTCATACATTTACATACATACACATAATCTCTATCTCTCTACATATATACATATTAAATATACACATACATACATATATATAAAGAAAGAAATTTAGAACCAGGTTTTCACAAAGACCAAAATTTGAAAGTTCAGAAACATATTATTACTATCCTAAATATTTATTAAATACATTATTATGTTTATATATAAAAATACAAGTAAAGACTAACAGCAGAAGTAGAAATGTAATACTATCCTGAATCGGGACGGGAACATTTCCACGGACGAAAAATCCGCAGCTGACTTGCTTGGAGCCTACTATCAGAAGTTAAGCAAATTAGTTTTTACTTCTGAAGGCAAGACAATCGAGAGAGAGTCGAGAAATCTTGGCCATTGCGGACGCAGTTCAGAAATCTTTCCCATGGCGGGCGCGTATTCCAGAGGCCCGTGGTTCGAGTCCCGGCGAAGGCATTGCTCATTTTTCATGTCTCCTGCTTCCAAATAACCTAATGACTCTACACATTATGTCGGAGACTATCACTATAAGCAGCGTTGAAGCAAAACGAGTATCGGACAACGCTTTATATTGTAAAATCTTCTCTATGAATGAGCTGGAGATGGCAATGATAGATCTTGACCTAACCGAATCCCCTGGACTTGATGGCGTCCACGGCCAGCTGCTTAGTCACCTGGGCACTGGTGCAAGGCAAAGACTTTTAGACATTATTAACCAATCATGGAATCTAGGGCGACTCCTGAGGGAATGGAAAAAGGCCATTATAGTTTCCATCAAGAAACCAGGGCAATTGGATTGATATCCCTAGAATTATAGGCCCATTACTCTGACTAGTATATCATGCAAAGTTATGAAAAAATGGTCCAAAAACGAATACTTTATCATCTTGACAACCACGACCTTTACCCAAAGGAACAGTGTGGATTCAGAAGGGGTCACAGCGCAACAGATCAGGTTCTCTACTTGTGCCAGATCAGAGATGCTCAAAACCTGCGTTCGACAAATCATACTGTGGCTGATTTTCTACAGCTGTCAAAAGCTTTCGACAGAGTCTGGAAACATAAGTTGACTGTTAAACTATACAAGGATTTTGGTATTAATGGAAAGGCATTATCTTGGGTATATGATTTCTTGAGAGACAGACTGTTCAGAGTGAAGCTGAATACTACCATGTCAAATAGCTTTAAGATGAGTCATGAAGCACTTCAGGGTTCAGTGTTGAGCCCTACACCTTTCTTCCTGTATTTGGCTAGCGTTGAAAAGATAATAACGGAGAGATGTGAGGTCGGTATATAAGCAGATGATACTGCCCTCTGCAGTTCTGGCTCTGATGTGAATAAAATTGAGTCTAATATTAATTTTATCCTAACCGACGTGTGGAGCTTTTCCAAAGGTCATAAGCTAACTTTTAATTTATCTAAATCTATTGTCACCATTTGACTACTAATAAGCGGTTGTATAATTATCAACCAAAAATTTTTATGGCTGATATTCCTCTCAAATTTGAGAGGCATCCTAAATATCTTGGTTTTACTCTAGACCCTGAATTTACTAGCAACAGGCATGCGGAGGCATTAGTGCTAGAGTAAGAAACGACTTAATATGCTGAAATGTATCTCGGGACGAGATTGGAGTGTTGACGCAAGAACTTTAAGAGCTACCTATATGGCTATTATCCGTCCTATCTTATAATACAGCCTTCCTATATACTGCTGTGCGTCTACAACTAACCTCCAGAAATCGGAGAGGGTGCAGCTTAGTGTCTGTCGTATTATAATTGGCTTACGTAACAGCTGCCCAAATGATAGTGTGCTGTTTGAGGCAGAACTTCAGCCTCTCAGTCTCAGAAGGAACTCGAGCTTAGTGAAGTATTACAACAAACTGTACAGCTACGGTTCCCAAAATCATATCTCGGATTTATTGCCGCATTGGCATAATAACAAAAGACTTAAGAAACACAGTCCGTTTAGTGATATTGAGCATAACAAATTACTTGATCCCACGGTAGAACAATGCTTCTTGAAGCAATGCATTGACCCCTCAGTGGGTCTTCCAAAGGTCAGTTTCCATACTGAACTACTATCAAGGGTCACAAAGAAAAATGATGCGCCGATTTGCCTTCGACAATTTTCCCTTGAAATTATAAATAACATCCTAAAAGGCACTACGCTTATGTACACTGATGGTAGTTAAAATAAGGATTCCCTCATTGGTAGTGGAGTACTTATCAGAAATCCCAATAGAATTCTCAAAATAAAGAAAAGAATTCCTGACTTTAGCTCAGTTTTTAAAAGTTAACTCGTTGCTATCGATGAGGGATTGAGCTATATATTACCTTTTTTAGACCCTAAAGCCATCTCGATTATGACTGATAGTCGTAGTGCCATACAACATTTGTCAAATTGGTGTAATTGTTTTTTTATTTAAATAAAAAGAAATCCTCGTGCGCCTTAAAGTATCACACGATTGGTGTAACGTTGAGAACAAAACTAGAACTTCAGTTCTCACTAAATTAAAACAAGTCTCGTCCTCTTGTGATGTGCACATTCAGTGGATCTCCTCACATGTGGACATTTGGGGAAATGAAGATTCGGATGCCCCGGCGAAGAAGGATGCCGAGGAGGTTCTGGCTACTTCTAATTGTCTGACTTGCCTTGAGTTGTATTCTGCCAGAAAACATACTGATAAAATGACTTGGATTATCCCTCCGGCACATACTTTATCGTGTTCCATCTCCTGGTAGATCCCCCGCTATGAACTGGGACACATACAGCCAGACGGCCCTCTCACGATTTCGCAGTGGTCATTTAAACCTTGGATTCCAGAGTGGTAAAAACACCCACCGGATTTGTCCGAAATGTAATAATGAGTAGGCTTCGCCGGCAATATTCTTAGGTGCCTGGGTTTGTCCTACGATGACCTATTAAATTTTCCTATGCTGGTCTATGACTTTTTGAAGGTGAATAAACTCGTGGATCTCGTCTAGAAGAAGCTGGACCCAATTATTAGCAACAACAACACGTTTAACAAATATACCCACAATCCAAGACACCGCTTGAGTTGGCTTTTGAGGGCACAGAATTTGATCGCCGACCATTCAAGTGTTAATAGTTTTATTCATTTTTATTATTTCACTTTGCCATTCTTTAAACATTTCCTGTATATTTTTCACACTATCTTTAATACTTTAGATTCTAGAAATAAAATTATTACAAATATGGTAGATAAAACACACTGAGCATTAAGGTACGCTTTGAAAGTAGTATAACTTATAAAAGTTTAGTACGAGACAAATATGTGGATGGTGTTAAAGGAAGAAATCCTCGAAGAAAAAGCTTTGAATCTGAATTCGGATGATGTATTTCTTAATTTTTAAGCTTTCCTTCAAACAGATTGACAATTATTTCATGTGTACAACAAGAACAAACGCTGATTTAAAAAATGTAGCAATAAACTATTGTATTTTCTAATTGTCTACCAACGTTGCCGTGCGCAATGGTGTGCTAAAGGGAACTCTTACTACCCATTGTTAAATTTTCATCTAATTTGTAAGTCCTTTGTTTTTATTATTGCTTAAAACAAAAAAAATAATTCTGCGTTAAAGTCAAAAGAATCTAAAAGATTAAGGAATGAAAATAAGAATAAATTTCACATTACCGCCAGAAGATTATGCCTGGCGACATCGTTATAAAATAGATGTAAAATAACTATAAATGAAATGAAAATGGTGAGGGGTTCAATGATGAAGAATGAAAAGAAATTTAAAATCTTTATCACACAGAGTAATGGAAGAAGTAAGGTGTGAATGATCAGAAAGAAATAACAGGATTCAAATAATTTAATTTGTATTAAATTATTAAATAAAAAATTATTTTCATAATTTCGTTTGGATTGCTGTAACAGGAAACGTGTAGAACGGCATTTCTAATAGCATACAGAAGGCTACAATTTATAAGGTATTTCTCCCCCCACATTCTTCGTGTAGTGGTTAGAACGCTGGGCGCGTATTCCAGAGGTTGTTGGTTTCAGTCCTCGCGAAGACGTTGCTCATTCCTTATGTCTCCTGCTTCCAAATAGCCTAATGACTCTACAAACTATGGTGGAGACTATCACTATAAGCAGCGTTGAAGCAAAACGAGCTTTCAGCCCAATGAACAGTATTTCTTACAAAATCTTCTTTGACTGTTTTACATGTTGCAGATTTGCTGACAATCTCCTAAACAAAAAGCATTTAAGAAATTTTAATTACAAATCTTACTAAATGTCTTTTTGAAGTATCATTGCGGGGCATAGAACCTACAGAGTCAACTGACGTGAAGGAAAAAAATAATGTGCAGCAGCTTCTGCATAAACCCTGCTGTAAAATTAAATTTGTATTTTATGTGATTTATGCGATATTTTTATTCTTAAATTTTAGAGAGTTCTTCATATTTATTTATTATGCTTTTTTGTTTATGTGCAATTACTTACATTTTCCCTTTTTAAGAAAAGTAAAACATGCAATTAGAATGAGAAATTTTTTTATAACAAAAAGTACTTACCCTTCGTGAAATTTTTCATAGTACACCACTGTCTATACGTTACCACTATCATTTCATTTCATATTTGGTTACGTTGATCCACAAAAGACCGTAGAAACTCTTTCTTTATGAAATTGCTAGTATCGCACTCCTTTGAAACGTTCATCTCAATATTTCACTATATTAGGGCAATTGTTGGAAAGCATTTCGAAGCATATTTCGATTGTTTCCCTGACCAGTCTATTGTAAACCTCAGATTACTAGAACCACCAATACAGATAAGCATGCATTTAAAAGTTAATATCTATTTCTAAGTCGTATTAACAGTTAAACAATATTAAGAGATTAAAAGAATTTTCTGTTAAAACCGAGGTTCAATTTGATTTTTTTAAAAGGTGCCAGAGCTCAGTTTATTTACGACTCCGGCTAGAAATAAAATTTTTCTCCTAAACTGAGAAATGTCGAATTCCGGCTGCAGTGGCTCCAGCGCAATTTAAACACTATTCTAACCTGAAAAGAAATAATAGGCAAGAAATCAGTCTATAAAATTTCCTGAAAATTTATGTAGTATCTAGTATTCGGTATTGAATGCTATTTCAGAGCTAGGCAGCGAAGTCTCAGAAATC
Organism: Stegodyphus mimosarum; assembly: GCA_000611955.2. Taxonomy (NCBI): domain Eukaryota; kingdom Metazoa; phylum Arthropoda; class Arachnida; order Araneae; family Eresidae; genus Stegodyphus; species Stegodyphus mimosarum. Next base: position 255,034 of record KK117696.1, read on the forward strand.
AAATGGCTCAAATATACCATCCAAAAAGTATGTAACTTTCGCTTAACAATTTTCAGGTAGCAAACAGTATATGTTATATAAAAGCGGACCACTTTCCGTGACACAAATATGGAATACTGTGATCGCAGAAACCTGACATGTGTTAATCACGACAAAGAGAGATGGCAGAAGCTATGTTATAGCATAAAAGTCCTAAGCTTGGCTTTATTCCTTAATAACAGAACCCTCAAGAATTTAAATATGCTTATTAGAAGTAACCGTATTTCGACATTATTATACATAAATAGCTCTCTGAAGATATTATTATTCGGCCTCCTGGCTGATTACAATAAAATTTCTCACATTCTACGGAACGGTTTTGTATCACAACTCAGCATACCTCTTACTGCTTCATTTTTTAAACTAGATTTCTCATTTGGTTACATACTATTTAGAAAACACTTTTTCAACATTTCGGTATGAATACTTATATTTCATAAAGAATCCTCTGTCTACGTATCGGATGGAAGAATGACCTCTTTATTCCTTCCATTCAACTGTCGCTCAATCTTTAATACTTCGAATACTGCAGCTTTCAAAAGTAATCGATAAAGGTCCACAATCTAATCCTACAGTTCGTGTCCGTGTTAGTTGGGTTCCTGGGCCAATGCTCTATCCCATATTAATAAATATAAATAGCCACTGAATTACATAAATTCAGTGTAAAATAAAATGTCCTGCCTTTCATATTACTTAGATGCTTTTATAAGTGAAAAATAATTTATGATTGCCTATTAAAAGAGCATTTATAATTTTCATTAAAAACGGCACAAAGTTATCATGTTAATTAAAATGGTGGGATGGCCAGAAAGTGTCAGATAAACGGTAATTAGTGTGGTCTAAGAAGTATGGAAGAAAGTTTGGGGAAAAAAAAAAAGGAAACTGAAGAAAAGAAGAGGGGAAGAGGGAGAGAAGACACACAGAAAAAATTGCTTGTGCTCATAACTGGTAGGTATTGCTGAATAAAAAAATTACAGTATGCACAAATTTTTTAATTTAACGTAAGTTTTAATTTAAGCTATGCACAACATTTCCTCTTATTCAGCTATTCAGCAGCAGTAACTGCTTCGTTTCTGAAACTTATGAAAACAAATGTGGCTCTTACACAAACTGAATTAACTTTCGATGATTAATATCCTAAACTGGAGCTGATATTATGGAACAAAGCAAATTGAACATTTCTTGGAAAATTTGTTCATGTATTAAGTATTTCGTTGAAATTTATTAATTTGTTATTAAATTTTAATTATATGTAGATATTTCTAGTGCTACTTGTCTAGTTTACGATTCGATTATATATGATATGTCAGATTTTTCTATTATTTTTACAAGCATTTATTGATCAAATGCTCAAAAAATTCAAATTGAGATTTGTTTAAGAAGTAATTAGGTAATGAAGAAAATTCACAAGGATTTCGGCGCATTTACGAAAAGCTCATCAGTTAATCCTTTCAGTCAGTGACCTCAAATTTAATAAATAAAACTATATGACACCACTTCTATTGTTTTCTGCATTCCGTTTGTAATCAATTTTCTAGTAACACTATTAAAGTCCATAAATATAGTTAATTTTCATTACACTTAATTTTTATAAACTCGGATAATGCAAAACTATATCAGGAATTATAATGTGAATTAATTTTATAATGATTTCCATAAAATTCTTCATTCAGCGATTCTAAACAATGTTCAGCTGAAAACGTCATGTTTTTGAATGTTTATGAGCCATTTCCCTTTCAGTTGATAACCGCCATTTTGAATAGTAAAGTTCTCACAGTTTGTAACTGTACAACGGAGCAGTGATATAACACATTAAAGAAATTTAAATTGATAACAAAAATTTTGGGAAAGTTCAACTAATTAGATCATTTATATA
>KK117696.1:257007-295798 GCA_000611955.2 Stegodyphus mimosarum
CTCGACTTTCTTCTGAAAAATGCAGGTGAAATATTTATTTTAGATCATAAAAGGACAATTCATGTATATGACTGCATTTCAATGAAATAAGTAGTCGTCATTCAATAAAATAACTTTATGGTCATTGCATAACTAGAATATATTCAAGGGGAGCTTCAGATCATTTGCATACATTTGATATCTCCCTTTTTAGCGTTATTTATGTTATTTGTAACGAAACACCAAGAATTTAATGCTTTCTTTTTAAAGAAATGATTTCTTTCGGCTAATTTCTTTTTATCGCAACTTATTTCCAAATAAACTTTTTTTTCAAATTGTTTTCGGTTTCTTAATTTGTTCATGGAAAGCAGTTGCGACGCCATCTTGTTTTCCAGTCCGTAACCGCAGTACAAAAGTCCGCCATCTTGTTACCAGCCATTTTGGATTTCCCGTGGTCTGTATCCTCACGCTAATCGCACTTAGCCAAGGTATGCTTATCGACTAGTTACTCTAAAAACTTATCTTCTTGTGAAAGGTAAACGTTTATGGTTACTTTTGTGATGGAAATTATTCAGATTCCCAAATGCAACTGCAGTTATGCAATTCAGTGTAAATTAAAATGATAGCAAATGTGATTCAATTTTTATACTATTAAGGAAAGCCTTTTAACTGATATTCCATGTTTAAGTCTTCTGAATTTCAAAATATGCAAATATATTTTACATCGTCAATTTTTTTTCTTTTCCTGTGGTATATGACTTGAGGGCGGCCTCTGTTTGAAACTGCCGCTATTGGTTGTTTTAAGATTTGTTTATATTCAGATCGGAGAACCAATATGGCTTCCTGACTATAGTACGCCTTAGCGTGTGTGAATACTTTGTTAATTTAACTTATTTATACAAGTATAATAGTGTATGTTGATGGTTAGGAAAATTCTTTTAAATTCTCTTAAAATTCGAATCGCGTTAAAATATAAATTAGATGTTGACATTTTAGGCGCCCTTATTTCAAGTTCCCTGTTGCCATTCGTAACTTTATTATTAGAAAATAATTTTTCCGTCTTGTTATGAGCGAACACATTTCGTTCGTTCTCATAGTAGATTTTGTTTACATTTGAGAACATGTTGACGACTTCTGAAACATGTGGGTTTCCATTAAGTTTATTAAAGCATTAAATTCCATGTGTTTATTACCTAATAATGTGTTATGTTTAATAAGTAAAGTGCTGATTTTGCAAACGTAATTGTAATATTTGCAGATTGTCTCCTGTATGAAATAAATTTTGATAATTACTTCCTGTGTCTTTTCTTTATTTATGGTTTAATATACTGCGTCTTTCAGCTATTAGTTTTCCGACTTTTGAATTTTAGTGTGATAATTCAATAGTTTTATATTTTGACAGTTTTAGTACATATTCTAACAATAATTTGTATGTACGTAGTAGTACATGCAGATTATTGTTACAGTATGTTAGGAATTAGCATTTAATAAATTGCATTAAATCCGTACGTTTTCCGAAATAGGAAATACTGAGGGAGGCTTCATTTGATTTAGTTGGTTAGCAGAGCAGTGAAACCAACATTGTAATATGTCTTTACATTTTATTCTGCTCATTTGCAAACTCTTCTAAAGTTAAAACATGGTATTATTGTGGTTAACTGAGAAAATGATTTTTTGTTCATTAGCAAATATGATGTATTTATATTTTAGATATAAAAATGTATATTTTGTGTATTCAGCAGCCCAGTGAAAATTTTCAGAGTATTCTTATACTGTGATTTTTATATTAGCGCATGTTATATAATTATTATAATTAGAAAATATCAACTATTTTAACTGATGTTGAAGAATTCCATTGACTTATTCATATACTTTAATTTTCAACCAAAGTATCATAGTTAATGCATATTTTATACTGTAACAAATGCAGTTTGTAATTCATAAAAGAGCATTACATTTGGCTATCTGTATTTTAATTGGAGTGTTTTTTTAATTTGTTTTGTATTCTGGTAAGAGAATATTAAACTTTTTTTTGTAATGTCATTATTAGATATATTAAATGTTGTATTTCATGAGCAGTTGAATGTTGGCAGTTAAATATTCTTCCTCCTTTTTTTTTTTTTTTTTTGATCTGGAGAAGGATGGGTTTATTTTGTGGTAATCAATAATGACTAGGATTTAAGATACTTAAACAATCTTTTAATTAGATGATACTAGGAGTCCTATTTTGAAAACTATTATTTAATCTGAGAGCAAGTGCTTGTTAGTTATCACGTCACAAATTATGTTTGATAATTGAACAGTTTGCGTGGTATTAAGCACTTTTCCTGTTTTTTCTCGTTGTTTTATTTAATTTTTTAATCGGTTACAGAGATATTGGATGGTGGTGTGATGGAATAACAATTTGATACCTAGTGTATTTTTCATTAAGCTTCATCTCAATTTGTTTATGCATAAAAGACATCTTAATGTGGAGAATTGTTATAATTTAATTGTATTGTTATAAATGACCTGCTATTTCAGAAAGATGATGTCAAATACATTAATAACATTTGCCTTGCTTACAAACTATTTTTTTTTTGAAGCAGAAATAAATATACTGATTTTTGAGTGAGTTTTAATAAAATGTAATTTCATCAAACGACCAAACCTGTGCCACCAAAGTATGCAATAAATAAAACAAGGGTAAAAGTTTACAATTGGGTGCCCCTTGTTTTTTGGCGATTCTGTTTTGATGCCAAGATCGGCGCCAATACGACACAATTTCAAGATGGCCGCTACACAAAACCAAAACAAGAAGTCAAAGAATTTCACAAACTCCATGTCCATGTACACATCGACCTATTTTCACTTAAAAAAAACATCAGAGAATTGCACAAACTAGTCATTGCACATTTTGACTTTGTCCATGTGCACATCGATTTATTTTCAATTAAATAAATCAAGAAGCTAAAACCATGTTAAAACTCTCATGGTAAACAGAAATGGGGTTTCATCGCCAAAAAACAAGGGGCACCGAATTCTACACTAGAGCCAAAACAAGCATCATTTATCAGTTGTTTTAGTAAGGAAATGATAGAAACTTCTATTTTCTAAAATATTTGTCTGTGACTGAGGCTAATAAAACTACAGGCTATAACATGAGTAAAAGCAGAGGTTGGAATGCGCTTTAGCCCACTGCTTGGCGGCGGTTGTTTTAGAATGAGCAATAAACGCGCCAACATGGATAACGCCGTATATCTGCCAACATGGCTGACTGTTTGTACGTTGCCTACATTGTGCAATTCGCTGAAGTTTTTTTTAAGTTTAAAAGGAACGCTGTGCACATGGCATTTTCTTGTAATTTATTTTCGTTATTTTAGCTTATTTTGTTCATTTGTGTACGTTGCCTACATTGTGCAATTCGCTGAAGTTTTTTTTAAGTTTAAAAGGAACGCTGTGCACATGGCATTTTCTTGTAATTTATTTTCGTTATTTTAGCTTATTTTGTTCATTTGTGTACGTTGCTTACATTGTGCAATTCGCAGATTTTTTTTTTAAAGTTAAAACGGAACGGTGTGTACATGGTATCGTTTGTAATTTTAATGCTCTTTTAAAAAAAATCCCTTCTTTCTTTGATGCCATTTTGGTTACGTTTTCGCGGAGCGTGTCGGGAAGGTTATGTAACGGCATAAAATGTGTAAGTATTACAACATAAAATGTAAATAATTAATTTAAACCTAACTGACAAATATTTTAATGATCATAATGTTCGTTTTGCATATTATTATCTTTTTGTGGCAACAGTTTTCATACTAATTTATGCTTTAGAATTCTATGTTTTGTTTACAATAGGAGCGTGTCGGGAAGGTTGCAATTGCAAAGACGTTTCGCAGAAACGCGCCGAATTGGCGATTTTCAAAACATCGCCAAGCAGTGGGCTAAAGCGCATTTTCACCAAAGCAGAATTTATTATTTATACTTTATGTACATAATATAGCATTTTTTTGTACTCTTATGTAAGGGATAAAAATTAATGTACTACTTTTTAACTATTTTTTATGTAGTAGTCTAGAAAAAATTGATTAAACAATTTCTGGTGGCAAAGTTATAAACAATATATAATTATTGTTCATAGTTTTGAGGTTAGAAATTCTATTTTTAAATTGTATGATTGTATATTGCTATGATTACATAAGGTCAATAAAAGATATCCATCTATCAATAGGCTAGAAAGGTCATTTTTCATTTCTGAATTTAACTAAACAGGTTTTAACTAAAGTTTCCCCACCATCACATATATTATCTGCACAAACAATTTGCGTGTTTAATCATGTTTTGTTAAAAGATTTTTGTCATTTGAAGGAATGAGACTTGCTTTAGAACACTCTGGTATGAAATTTATATATATAAAAAAAATCATTATCATTAAGGTGTCTGAAATGGAACTGTCTTTCTGCCAGATTAGAACCATGTGTAGAGTTTTAGGTACTAATGGTGTATCACATAGGTTCCCAACGTGGGCGATAACGCCCCCTTGTGGGCGTTTCAGGCTTTCAGGGGGCGGTAAAAAACCCAGAGAAAATTAGGGGGCGTTGATATGGCACAGAGGGGCGTTGGAAGATTAGCCAAATATAGTCTAAAAAAGACTAAAATCACGCTGATAATTCATTTCTATCACGTGTGCAAAAATTCACTTATTTCGATATGAGACTTCACTGTTCAGAGAAAGACATACCTCTCTAGTATGTACGATTCTGGGGCTGCATGTGCTAAAACTAGCAACCTGTCTTGCCAATTTGGCGAGATGCACTCCAAAAAGTCGCAGAAAACTGTTGACTTTTGTTGAAAGGGTCACCATTTTAGTGAAAGGAGCAGTAGAACCGGAGTTCATAATATCAGAAGGAAAAGCCTTCAGTGCAAAAATATATCTTTATTGTCTTTATGTACATATTTATGTTACGTCCAAAGCCCGAAGTTCGGCCAGTTCGCGTTTTGGCCAGGAGGTTTGGCCAAAGTCCGAAATACTTGCAATTAATATTGTATTTTATACTTTGGCCGGCCATTTCGCGAAGTGGCTGGGAATTCTTGGCCAAAGCCTGATGTGATAATGGTAGATTGAGTCTATGGAGCAGAAAAAGACTAAGGATCACCCTTAAAGGTAGTTGACAAATTGAGTACTCAATTTGCCTCTGTATTCATACTCGATACGCAACGCATTTGCTTAAGATATAATTCGTCATTTTGAAGGGCGCAAATCTAATCTTCACACTATCACATTGTTACAGCATATGCGTTCACTGAATAGTTTCTACTCGTTGAACTCACAGAAGTACTCATTTTTAAATACTTCATTTTTAACAGTGTGTAAAACCATCTGCCCTTGATTTCTTTTTTCCCAAATTGGCCGGTCAAAGCCAGAAATCAACAAAAAGATTGGACATTCGCCGGTAAGTTTACAGCAACGTTGGCCAAAATGCGAATTGGCCGATTTCGGGCTTTGGCCGTAACATTTACAAAAAATGTCACTGGGACTAAAAAATGCCACTTACAAGCGGCAACGATAGCGAGATCTCCAACTAAACTGTATTCTAAGAGAGTCTGTAAAAGTGCGTAGGCGACGTTGGACGCGGGAAAAAATTAGAGCGCCGAAATAAGCGGCGGCGGAGTAGACAAATCGTCGCCAGTGGTTTACCCGATCAAAATTGTAGGTAGCTAAAAATAGAACAGCCCCGCAGAATGCTACAGACTCAGGCTCACACTATCTATCGTTCATCGCAGCATGTACTGCGTACGATGAAAACGGCGTTGCCTTAATATTTTGCTACTTCAACTTATATTATTTAAACCGGCAGTATCCCTTGCAGCTCCCTTAACTTGGATCAAGTATAAGTAAAGAAAAACCCATGTCGGAAGCAAAAAAGAAGAGGCGGCAGTACAGTGCGGATTATATAAAATACGGATTTATCGAAAATCCCTCAAATCCATCATCTCCATTGTGCCTTATTTGTCAAAAAACATTTTCGAATGAAGCGATGAAACCTTCTAGGCTTCAAGATCATCTTAATAAAATGCATCCGGATAAGAAAGACAGAGATATGACCTATTTTCTAGAGATAAAAAAGAAGATTGAAAATCAGCCAACTATATCAAAATTATTTTCATCAGCTTCTAAACAAGACGATGACGGACTTCGAGCTTCGTACAATATCTCATTGTTGATTGCTAAAACAGGCAAGCCACATACTATTGGGGAAGATTTAATTTTACCAGCAGTTAAAGAAGTAATAACCACCGTGCTCCATAAACCAGCTACAGATATTATCCGAAAAATTCCTTTGAGCAATAATTCTGTGCAAAGACGAATTGATGAGATGGCTGAAAACATTGAAGAATCGTTGTGCAATTATCTGCAGACTTGTCAATTTTCAATTCAGCTGGATGAGTCCACTTTACCAACCAATGAAGCATTGTTATTGTCGTACGTGAGGTTTATCAAAGATGAAAAAATATGTCAAGAAATGTTGTTTGCTACCAATTTGGAAACAGATACAAAAGGAGAAACCATATTTGATACACTGCAAAAGTTTTTTGACGAAAAGGAAATTCCTTTTAATAATATTTTGTCGGTTGCTACGGATGGCGCACCGGCTATGACAGGGCGTCACAAAGGCTTCATAGCATGCTTAAAAAATAAAGTTCCGGACGTGCTTGCTGTGCATTGCGTAATTCATCGACAGCATTTGGTTGCGAAAAATTTGAGCGAACGTCTCCATACATCACTGCAATATGTTATAAGAGCAGTTAATAAAATCAGAAGTAACTCGTTGAATGACAGATTATTTAGTCAGCTTTGCATTGCAAATGATGAAGATTTCAACCGATTGCTGCTTCACACAGAGGTGCGCTGGCTTTCAAAAGGTACTTGTTTGACTCGATTTTACAATCTGTTTGAATCTGTGATAGAGTTCCTAGGAAACAAAGACACGGAATTGCGCGACAACCTCATCGCATCAAAAAACGATATTGCGTACTTAGCAGACCTCTATAAATTGTTTAATGATGTCAATCTCCAACTTCAAGGAGAAGACTTAAACTTGATTAAGACTAAAAATAGCATTGCTGCTTTCGTGTCTAAACTGCTATTATATAAAAGAAATATAGGCAGACGTGAATTCCATACCTTCCCATGTTTATCAGCAGTATCATTCAAGCACGACGACTTGCTTGTTTACTGTCAGCACTTGGAAAACCTCTACAATGACTTCAAGGAACGATTCGAGGACATTTTAAACATGGACATACCAGACTGGGTTTTGGATCCTTTTTCCAATGTCAACACAGCAGGACCATCTCAGTTAGAAGAAGAACTGATAGAACTGACGACAAATGAGGAATTAAAAATTAAATTCAAGAATGGCTACCAAGAATTTTGGCTGCAGAAGTCGATTTCGCAATTGTATCCAAGATTATGGTCGATTGTGCAACGATTTCTGCTAGCATTCCCATCTTCATATTTAGCAGAACGTGGATTTAGTGCTGTAGCAACATTGGTAACGAAAAAGAGAAATCGGCTCCATGTTACTGAACGCGGCGATTTACGATTGTTTTTAAGTAAAATCGAGCCTGATATTAACAAGCTTCTTAAAATGCATCAAATTCAGCCTTCTCATTAGTTAAGTTAGAAATTCGATGCCTTTAAATTTTAATAAAAATACTTTTTAATAATAATTAAGTATGCCTTTTGAGTGTTCTCTGAAACTGTCAATTTATTTATTTAGAAAGCAATAGTTTATTATGGATTATTTCGTATCATCAAAACCCCTGCCTGTCCTTATAACAGGTAAGCTAAAACTTTTATTTTTCTTTTTAAATAACGAAGAAATTCAGTAGCGTTTCAATTCCAACAACATTCTATCTATTAGTAATTTTTTTTATTTAATTCTTGTTTTCACCATGCATTATATACGCTCTTATTTCTCTAGGGGTGCGGTATTGAAATATTCACTAGAAAAGGGGGCACCAGTTCGAAAAAGGTTGGGAACCTATGGTGTATCATATGACACTGTGAAGGATTGATATTGAGAGTACAAAAACAAGGACTGTGACATTCTAGAAGCAGAGTGCTCTGGCTGGCCTACTGATGTTGAGGCTTGCCTTGAGAACTTGTGGAAGATCAGTATGTAACCACTTGAAAGCTTGCTAAAGAGTTAGACATTAGGGGCATGTTCTTTAGTCTTCCTATGCATTGCATAATCTTGACATACAAGTTCAGTTGCTGGCACCTGCATGAGCTGACTGATGCATATAAGGACTGATGTGTTTGGACCTGCACTAATCTGCTCGAATTTCCGCAAGGACAAAATTCTTGATTGTTTCGTCACTTGTGAGGAAAAGTAGAATTGAAATAAAAACATAATGACTCTAAAATGCAGCCGCTGTAGATGTTATGCTGAGTGTTTAAATTGAACTGGAGCTCTGCTCTGGTACTTCTGATTTTAAGATGAATCATAATTCTAGCAGGAGCTTGTAGGTACCCTAAATAAGATAGCTGCAATTCTTTTTTAATAAAATTGAGCAATAATTTCAGCAGAATATTTCTTTTGACTATGTGACATTTTATTTTGAAAATTAATATTCCCAATTATCCAAGAAAAATTAGATATTGAAAGATTAAAGAGCACACTGCGTTAAAAAGCATTCTAAGGTTAACCCTTTCCTTCCCTCTGCACACGCAGAAAAACTGAATGGAAAAGTATTTTTAGGATATTATAGATTACTTTCAAACTTCTTTATTAATGTTAGATATCAGCACAATATAAAACAGTCCATACATTTTAGCTATGTTTAGTTTTTGAAGACCCTCATTTTTCAAGGAACTTTTCTTGGTATTTTTTAGAATATAAAAGGAATTGTTTGAAAAGAAATTTCTATGTTATTTTCTTGGTAATGTGCTGATCTCTTTATTCTATATTAGTTTTCAATTTTTACCTTGAAATCTTGCCTAAAATCATAAACATGTGGTGTGCCCAGAGTGGGATCACTGAAACACCAGGATCAGACAAACAACTGTATCTTTCTTTCACTGCAGTATTTTCTTCAGTGAGGTCATTCACAATAGAAAGGTGGGTGTACATCTGTGTTTCCTGTTTCTCTTTTGTGGAAGGGAGGTTTGGTTATAAACTAAGAACTTGTTGGGGTGTTTTTCTGAAGGTCAGGGATAATTTTATTAGTTAATTCTTTGACTTTTCACTAGAGCAGTTCTTTTTTTTTTTTTTCCCGCTTTCATTGAAAGAAGTTTTGTTAGCTTTACATTTTAATAGTTTTGAGTTACAGATATTTATTTAATTTTATAGTTTATATTTTCTTAATTGTTGATATAACATTGATTTATTTTTTCTGATTTTTAATTATTTTGCACATGGGTCGGAGAGGGCTGACCATTTCTGAAGTGCTGAAAGTGCAAAACAAATTGCCTTCAGGTAGTGGATCCGATACAAATCCCTGTATATGTGCAAAACATGCAATGTTGAGTTCTTCTTTTTCAATGGCAGTGTCACTTGCTTCAAAAAGTAACACAATGAAAAAAATAGATGAAAGTGTAAGTATGAAATGTAAATATCATATAGCCAAGTTATCATTTTTCATTTATATGCATATAATCATCATATAACCAAGAAGAGCTACCACTGTAGAGTAGTAGGCCTCTGCATGGTGGATCCTGGGTAATGCTAAATCTGCTACAGTAATTAGAATCTAGTATCTAGTGTTTTTAATGGTAGGCAAAATCTTTTACTCTAATAAGCATTTTCCAGCAATGCTCGCTTTAGCACTCTGTTCAAAGCTGTAATCATTCAGTGAGCCTGGTTCGGGCACACTCACAGAATTAAAACGCTAAGTGCTATCTTTACAAAATTTTACCTGTATACTCCTCTAGGCCTGATTAGACTACCTATCACTTTTTTTTTTTTTGAATTCCTCTTTAAAAGGTAGTGTGTTGAAAAGGGTTAAAAAGCACTTCTATTAATTTTTAAGGTGTTGAAAATTAATATTCATAGTTATCCAAGTTGCAAGATATGATCCAGAGATCCTTAGCTGATTTAATGAGTATGTACTTGTCTTTTCCCTGAAAAACAAAGCCTTAGATGTTTATTGCAAGAAAACATCCCATTTATATGTCAAAACCCTTTGCTCCAGGGAACGTAATAAATTTTACGTAGTTTGTTTGGAAACTAAATTTCTGCCATTTGAGTTCTAGTAGTGAGCATGCTGGTCATGTTGTCTTATCTACTAACTCAGTATCAATGATTTTAATTTCCTTGGATGTATAAAAGAACTGAGATTTGCTGTTTATGTTCCTAAATGTGCTTAAAATGATAGCAAAGCTAACGTAATGAAATACTGATATATATGACTCAAACAATTTAATCGGGGACTTTCTATCAAAATATGCACCTACAGACCTTTCAGCACAATGTTATTAAAAAGGAGATGAAAATCTAAATTTCTTATTTAAATTTTCTTTATTTTTGTATTGTTTTAAGTCTGTCTCTATTGTTGATGAGCTAGAAACAAAATGTGTCAGCTATCTCTTATCTTCTAGATGAGTTTAAGCTTTGATGAAATAATATAGTATATTGTTTCATCAAAGCTTAAATTCATCTAGAGCAGGCATAGTCACTCTGGTCTCTACTACCTACTAGAGGGCAATTTAAGCATGTATGGTGGGTGATAGAGATTTTATCCAATTATAAAGATCAAGGGAGATTGAAACACACTCATGCATACATGGATTCATGCATTTATATTCACATGTGAAAATTTAGTTCTATACTTGAACATTACCTAATGTACACCTTGTACAAAAAAAGAAAAGGGGGCGAAGTGCTATATCTTCCATTCTACTGGACCAGTTGTCGAAATTTAACATGTATTTTCCATGTCTCAAAAGCGTGATTTAGAATTTGTATTAGATTTTTATATAGCATTGTTATAGCATAAATATTTTGACACAAAATCTGGAATAACGTATCAGTTTTCTTCCATATTTCAATTCTGCGACTCGAATTATGCCAATTTTTGATGAGAAATATATGGAGAAATTAAAAAATTTATCTTGATGCATTTTTTTTCAGTTTGCGCCAAGAATAATTCACTTGGCAAACTTCTTAATTTATAGCAACCTATTTTCCTTTCCTTTTTTCCATTGTATTTAAGCAGAAAAAAAGGCCATTGTTAATAATTAAAAATAATTTGAACAAAGTGCATAAACTGCATTTGGCGATATTATCGCTTATAACAAATATTCAAAACTTGCCAATATGTAAATTCATGTATATCTTAGGAAATTTGAATAAAAAGACTAATTTTTTGCTGGTATGCTTAGAAATACATCTACTTTAAGATGGTGGTAAAAATTTCATAGGTTATGATTCAAAATTTTTTTTCAAAAAATTTATAAAAATTATTCTAAAATACAAATTTAAAAAATCGAATGTGTTTAAGGTCAAATTTTATTTGGAAGGAACCTAAATTTCGAAATTTAAAAGGAAGAATTAAAGAAGTTTAATAAAAAAGAGATATTAATAAATATATACCAAATTAAATCAACATGGATGAGCTAAAATTTTGAGAGCTAATTTTTTTAAAAACTACTCGTACAATTTTTACAAAGTTTGGCACTTGTATAGTAAACAAGTTTTGCTGTCTGCAAGTTCCTTACCTTGTTAGTAGCTTTCTGAGAACAAGAATATATGTTGGAAAACAATTGTTGTCATGTAATTATACATACATCTCATTTATAAATCTTAAAATTAATTAGCATTAATATTTTTTCAGATATCCTTTATTGTTAAACTGGTGATTTTATTTTACTTAGCTTTGATGCTTATTGTAGTTACAATAAAATTTACTTTTCCTTGTACCAGCATGACAAATATATGCACTCATGTAATTGAAGGTATTTTGTTTTTTAAGTTTTTTGTAGTAAAGATTTCTTTTATTTGCTTCTCATCAGGTATGGAATTTGGTTTCTGAACTTTAAATTCTTTTTTACATCATTTGCAGCAGCAATTAACTTGCTTTTAATGTACATTGTTTTATTTCTGATCTCTTTCAATTGCATGTGTAAGTATTTGTGTACACAAGTTATACAAGGCCTCAGTGTTTGTTTATTTTGTTTCATTTCAAGATATGTATGCAGCAGAAGTCTGATAATTCGGTGCATTCAGGACTGTAATGAAAGCAGATTATTGTGATTCGTGGTAACTTAAATACAGCGCAGATTATCTGACTAAAATACTGTAGTGAATTATCAGGATAAAATTGTATAGTGCCAAATTCAAATGTCTGCCTGCTTTGAAAGACATTTTCTGAGTTTTTTTAAAAAGTCATTCTATAGAATGTCAATGTTCATTAAGCATCCAATATTATTTTTTGGGGCTAATTTCACAAATATATTTAACACTTTGCTAGCCTCAGAATTGAATAAAGGAAATACTAATCACACCATCGAGTGAATAATGGAAATACTAATAGCGCCGTCTTGGGGCATCAACAGTGAAGGGGATGAAAGATTATCAGACATTTCCTCATTTTTTGAAATGATTCTAACTTATTCTGGAAAAAGGCAAACAACACAAGTGCTTTATTTCAGGGGACATCTTTGCAATCAATGCGTTTTAAGAAGCATGCAGAGATAATTACATATGTTTATATTTTCTATAAGGAAAGATTTTAACACAGTTGCACTTTTAATAATTACTTTGTAACATAAAGACATTAACACACACATACATATATATATGCATATAATATGAGTCTGCTATTATGTACTTTCTGACTATTTACTCACTCCATAGCAAAGCTGGCAAACCTTTTCTTGAGTATGAAATGCTCTTTATTCATTTGTTACATTACAATCACTTGTACATGGCAAAAGTACAAAATAATAAGCAAACAGTGCAATAGATGGATAGCTTGAGATCAATTCAAAACCACAGCTTAACTGGGAGGTTGGCCAGCTGTTATGTTATCTATTTCATGTAGATTTTTTGATTTATAAAAATGTTTACTTTTTGAATTAAATAATAACATAACAACACAGATATGCAAGAACAATTAAAAAAAATTTTTTTTGGATTTTACATTTAAAAAAAAATTGTATGGGACATAAATGTCTTTTAGAATCCCTTATGTCCAGCTGTCAGCTTCTGGTTTGATATTTTCTCATCACTACTTAAGCTTTCCAGATTCTCCTGAAGAAAGTTACTTTCATCCGTGTTGGATTCTGAAGTCATCTCTGTGGTGGAAGGATCATATCTGGAACTGCTATCTTAAAATGGATCCGTACTGCATTTAGGCCTATCCCCAAAACGATCAGCAAGCTGTTATAGTTCTCTGTTGTCTAGCTTCTTCTTTCTGAAATATATATATATATATAGGCATATTTTTAAGCACACAAACAAAACCGACTGTGACACTTCTGTCCCCAATAAGAATTCAAGAGGGGCGTATATATTCCATATTGAAATTTGCAGCAAAAAAGGGAATAAAAATATAATAATTGACTTAGCTTAGCTTTTAGCCACAGATTTACAGTAAAAAAAAAAAAAATTAAAGAACGAATAAACAGAAGCGCAGGTATATGTTGTTGCCATGAAACTAATAAATTATTTTTCTTCTTTTAGTTCATTAATTATTTTATGAGTTTTGAATAAAAGCTTATTTTGTAAAATCTTTTTTCTTAATTACTAACCTTAACTGTTATGAAGAGCTTTTAAAGTGCTTGAGATAATGGATTTTCTCTTAATTTGTCTAAAAATTAATTATTTTTATATGCAAATTAATTTTAAACATAGAGGTATATATCCTAGAACATTTAATATTAAAATTACCCTCATTAAAATTACTGCTTTTAAATTTACCCTTTTATGTTCCAGTTCAGTGTCTACCCTTTTTAGGAGATTTATGCTTTGTGCATTTATATTTTGTGCAGTCTGGCAGCAATTGTGGAACAGCCCCACTGCATCAACCAGTGTGCTCTGTCTGCAAAGTGTACAGATGCTCCCCTAGTCACCATTATCTCCTGATCTATTACCAATCAAACACATTTAGGATGCAATTGGATGCCATTTTCAGACCCTGCAATTGCCGCATCAAGACAAATTGTGACAAATGGTTGACCGAGAATAGAGAGCTATTCCTCAGGACAACATCTGTGATCTTATTGACTGTGTACCTAGATATGTTGCTTCATGTATGGCCATTCAAGGTGGTCCTACGACCTACTGAGCCGATGCTGTTCTTGTATTATGCATATCATTTCAAAATACAGATCATGTATTGTTTATTGCTGTCTCTTTCTGTTTGTCAAGTTTTATCATTCTGGTCACTCCTTCTTGGTGTTGCATTTTCAGCCTCAGGTAGTGTATAATTAAAAATTGAGATGTTTTACAACTTTTAAATCTAATAACATTAATACTGTTTGAATCATGAAGAGGTGTATAAACTAATTAGAATTCAACTGTATTTTCAGACGATTTCTGTCTGCGTAGACTTTTGAATTCAGTAATGTGAACAATATTGTGATTCCCTCTGTAGTAAAATGTAAGAAGTAATCAAAACTCATTTGAATTTTCAGGTGCAATAAACCTTCCTTAATACAAAGTCTGTATAGATAGTTAATATGTTAAACAAAAATAAATGAATAAATACATAAATGATAAATCTGAAAGCTTTTTTATAGTTTAGAAAAGTAAAATGTAAAGATAAAAATAATAAATAAACGTTTGAACCCCTTCCGGCACGCCATCTTTTAAAGTTTGAATTTCGACCCCCCCCCCCAAAAAAAAGTAGGCAGTCAAATCAGGCCTAGAGGAGAAGATAGCACTTATTGTTTTAATTGTGTGGCACTGAATGAAAAGAGTGCTGAAATGAGCATTGTTCTGAAGTGCATGAAAGAGTAAAAGATTTTGCCTTCTATTAAAAAACACTAGATTCTGAATACTGTAGCAGTATTTAGCATTACCGAGGGTGTGCCACAAGTAGGCCTGCTATTCTACACCCCTCAAAAAGCTTTTCTTGTTTATATGATGATTACATGCACATACATGAAAAAAAAAGTAACTTGAGTATATGATATTTGCATTTCATATTTACACTTTCATTTATTTTTTTCGTGGTGGAACTTTTCAAAGAAAGTGACACCACCTTTGAAAAAACACAACCTAACAATTGTATGTTTTGCACATGTACCAGGATCTGTATCAGATTCGCTATCTGAAAGCAATTCATGTAGCACTTTCAGCGCTTCAGAAATGGTCAGCCATCTCTGAACCATTTGGAAAATAATTAAAAATCCGGAAAAAAAAAAAAACTAATATTATAGATACAATTAGGAACTATAAAATAAAATTAAATGAACCGTCTACAACTCAAAACGTAACAAAACTTCTTTGAACCCATGGACACCATGGCGCCCGTCAATCGTATAACGTGTGCCCGCCGCTGTGAGATCACAATGAAAATGTTTTCATTTTCAATAAAAATTCTATGTAAATATTTTTTTATTTTTACAATAGAAATTGCATCCAACACAAATACCAGCGCAAAGCAAAATGCGACTGGTGTATTTTTTTATGAGCATGTATTATTAACTCTATCTAGCTATAAATTCACCGTGAAAAAGTAAATGGTGCCCGCTGTCCAACAGGTATTCTAAAATTTGCTCTTAGGGACAAAATGGTTGGGGACCACTGAGCTGATAAAATTACCTCTGACCTTCAGAAAATAATCCCAACAATTTCTTAGTTGATAACCATACCTCCCCCTCCAAAAAAAAAAAAAAGTCAGGAAATGAAACACAGATGGGGACTCACCTTTCTACTGTGAATGAGCTCACTGGAGAGCTGCAGAGAAACAAAGATACAGTTGTTCTGGTCCTAGTGTTTCACTGGTTATTAATGTACCGGCATTTTACATTTGAAACGGATCTTCTTGCACTTGTATTAACCTGTAATCTTGAAAATTTAATCAATTAAATACACTCTTTTGCAAAAAAAATCAAAGCTCTAAGAAGGACTTTTGCGATCGTGATGAAATTTGGTATGCAAAAACATCTCGATAGAACAAGCAAATATCAAAGTTTCAAGGCAAATGAACAGGAATTGTGATCATAGCGTGCATTTCTAGTGCACAATCGAAAAGTATAAAACAAGTAACAGAGGCGGAAAATTTATCTTTTATTGTTGCTGCCATTGTAATTCCGTAAAGAAGCAACTAAAGATGTCATTATGACGATATCAAAGACTTTACAGACAACTAAACGACTTTGAACATGGTCGCATTGTAGGGTTGTGTGAAGCTGGGTTGTCATACCGAGCAATAGGCCGCCACCTGCAGCGTACAGACACTGCTGTGCAAAGATGTTGGCAGCAATGGTTGCAACAAGGAAATTGCCAATGAAATGAAGGCCAAGAAGCACAAATGTGAGGCAAGATAGGATGATTGTTTGCCAGGCCCGAGCTGCCCCAATGGTATCATTGTTTACTATTCAACGCATTACAGCTACGTCTATACCTCCTATGGTACCGTCCACCATCTCGTGGCACTTGTCTGAGGCGGGGTTATGCTCACAGAGGCCTTTAAGATATTTGCTTTGACCCCACAACATCGTTGGAGTCGTCTGGAGTGGTGTCGCAGCCGATCATCATGCCTGCCATCAGACTGTCATCATATAGTGTTTAACGATGAATCCCGCTTCATTCTTGAAGCAGATGACCACCGTATTTGTGTCTGGAGAGGACGGGGCCAGCAGTTCCAATCAACCTTTGTTTTACAAAGGCATACAGCCATAACCCCTGGTGTGATGATGTGGAGCACTATTTCTTATGACAGCAGGTCATCTTTAGTCATCCTCCATACATCTTTAAGAGCTCAACAATATGTTGATACTATCCTGTGGCCGGTTGCATTACCCTTCATGGCACGTCATCCTGGGGCCATTTTCCAACAAGATAATGCCAGACCACATACTGCTCGCGTATCTATGGACTGTCTCCGTGTGGTTGATACTCTTCCTTGACCAGTAAGGTCACCAGACCTTTCACCAATTAAGCATATCTGGGACATGGTAGGCTGCCAGATTTGGGCAGCACAAATATTGCAGATCTGGAGCGACAACTGATGAATGCCTGGCAGAGTGTGTCGCAGAATGACATTAGGAGCTTTTACCATTCCTTGCCTCGACGAAGTCAAGCATGCATTGCCATCAGGGGCGGTTTGACCAACTACTAATTTGAACACTCAGTGGGTGATTGTGAGGTGTGAACAGGTACTATGACCTTGATTTCTTAATCATTTTATTATCTGTGTATGAGCTATACAAATGTTCAATTTCATCAAAAACAACCACTTCCTTCCTGGTGCTTTGATTTTTTTGCAAAAGAGTGTATGGTACTTAGACAAATGTATTGCCAAAATTTCATTACTCTAAGAGTAATTTCTTTGCTTATTTGCCCTCAATGTTTCTTGTTGGCAGCTGTAATGTACAGGGTGTCCCAAAACAACTGCATAAACTCTGCACAGCTAGATTCCTTGTTCGGAGTACATAAAAACTGCCCAAAGAAGCATTCCTGTATGATCCATAGTTTACGAGAAAAATATGAAAAACAAAGTATGACATCACTGCCGAAACACTTTATTAAAGAAAAAAACACTTTATTGGACATATCAACAACAGTATTGGCATATCTTTCCAGACGATAATGTTTAAAACGTTCGCCGCACATATCGCATCGTGCATGCGCGCACGCCGTGACGTTAAGCCGCCATTGAACTAGTATTTAAAAGGCTGCATCTTGCAGCTACCAGTAGTCTTCACATGGTGGCCTTGTATTCCATTCGTGACTACTGCAACATGTACTTGATGTACGGTGTAATGGAAATGCCTTACGAACTGCTAGGGAGTATGCCCATTGATATCTGTCCCGCCGTCCTCCTGATGTCAACGTCATCTGTAGGCTGGATGACAGACTACGAAATACAGGAAGCATCTTGCCAACAGCCAATCTTCATGATACTGGAAGACCGCAGAGCAGCCTGATAATAGCACAGGTGGCTGCAATACTGTAGCGGGTAGAAGAGACGACCGAGGTAAGCACGCGCGTATTAGCCCGTGAGATGACTTCGAGTAAAAGTACTCTGCACAGGCTTGTACAGTCTGAGAGGCTACACTCATTTCGCTACACAACCGTGGAAGGTCTGAAACCAGATGACTTTCAGAAACATGTGGCCTTCTGTGAATGGCTGTTGCAGCAACAGAACACAGATAATGGTTTCATTGCACATATCCTGTGGGCCGATGAATCATGTTTCACTCGTGATAGGGTATTCAACCATCACAACAGCCATATGTTGTCCCAGGTCAATCCGCATGAAATCCAGCCGCAGAAACATCAGGAACGTTGGTCTTTTAACGTGTGGGCTGGCATACTCAGGGATCGCCTGCTTGGACCATATCTTTGCCTGAACGACTCTTGGGACAGTTGTACTTGGTGTTTCTCAATGAGGCCTTAACTGAGTTCCTCGATGACATAGCATTAGCGGCAATACAGGGACTTTGGTTCCAGCATGATGGGCTCCGGCACATTTCTGTGCTCCTGTACATGGCTGGCTGGATATGGAATACCCCGGCTGCTGGATCGGACGAGGGGGTCTGATTCTGTGGCCGCCATGTTTGTCAGATCTTACACCATTGGATTTTTTCCTATGGGGCCATCTCAAGGAACTGGTGTATCGAGATGTAGTGACAACACTAATGGACTTAGTTGCTCGTCTGCATGCTGCTTGTACTTCGGTGGACCATGCGATGCTGCAACATGTGATGACAGCTATTCCACGGCATGCTTAAGCCTGCCTCGGCATGCACGGTGGACATTTTGAACATCTTCTTTAAATTGTGCATATACTGTTGTTGATATGTTCAATAAAGTGTTTTTTCTTACACTGGCAATGACGACATACTTTGTTTTTCGTATTTTTCTCGTAAACTATGGATCGTACAGGAACGCTTTTTTGGGCAGTTTTTATGTACTCCGAACAAGGAATCTAGCTGTGCAGAGTTTATGCTGTTGTTTTGGGATACCCTGTATATTTGTTATTTAAAGAATTATGTAAAGTCAGAAGGGAATGATAGTTTCAGAAGATTGATACCTACATTTGATCAAGGCGATATTAAGACTTTTAGATGCTCTAAGCACAAAGATTTCGGTATACAATTATGCCAGTTTTCCCCCATTCCTTCTCTGTAGTCCTTAGTTTAGCTGTACTGTACATTCTGTGATAAGATGATAGTGGGAAATTCTTTTGGCGCTTTTTCGTCGGGTGAACCAGCAACTCGAGAGTAATCAGCCGCTCCCGCTTATTTCATGAGTTTGTTATTGTTAACTTAAAAAAATTTTAGACACAATAAAACACTTTAAACTCGTATATTTGAACATTATACATATTTTTTAACTTAATGAAAGACATTTATTAAAAATTACGTTCTATAATTTTGCTTCTTATGATATTTTATAAAACAATCTCCAATGTGCATTCTTGGCTTGTCGGAACATGTGTCGCAGTAGTACACAGTTTGTCGCCTTTGGCCGGAAGTTCTTTGGGAACAAACCTTGCAATCTTTTTTTTGTCTTATCAAAATAACATGCAGCTTCCCATTTAGTCGGATCACTTCAGAAGTGCTGTGTGAAGTAGAAGCTGTGCTAGGCTGTTTTTGTCGAAAGTCTCCTCTCAGTTGATCACTAGTAGTTTTGAGATAAGACATTTTATCTCATAAGCGGTGCTAAGACGTCCTTTATTTCAGATAACACACCCTTATAGCTATTTAGACACCGCGTAATATGATCTACAAAAGGCCAAGTAGACCTTTCAAGCGATATTCCTTAGGTCAAACACAAATAAACACATCGATTTGAATGGTGCTTCTGAGGCACCGCTCGAGTTATCGCATCACATGCAGTGGTGCCTGAGAGGCACCGCTCGAGCGCAAAGGGTTAAATGCCTTTTTGTGATGCCCTCTTCCCTTGATGCTTTAAGTACAGAGGCTGTTCGCACATTTTTTAGACGATGTATATTGTATTCACAAAACTAAATTACATAAAATTCTTGTGTTTTAAATGTTCTATTTGACATCCCTTATTCTGAACTATCTTTCAACACCACAATTTCCAGATTAATAATGCCTTTTGAAGTGTCAGAAGAGGTATTTTATCCCATTCCTCCTGAACAACTTTCCAGAGTCCTGTTAGGGTCTTGGGACAACGTTTGGATAACGCAGTTTTTAAAAGTCCGAAAGCACAAAAATCCATAGGTGACACATCGGGAGATTTAGTAGGGATACCAGTGAAGGGTATGGCCTTGATACCAGTTTTTTGTTCCATTTCTTTAAGGAAATTTAAAGTGGATTTTGATGTGTGACTGCTAGCTTTGTCCTGATGGAGTCTCGCAGATTGATGGCACTGTGGGTAAAGTGATGGTATTTCATTCAGAAAAATTGGCGATAAAATATGTTCCTGATAGTATTTGGAGTTAATCTTGAGAATTTTTTGCACTCTCTTTATTTCTAACTTGCCATTATAAGTAAAACCAGCAACAATCATGAATCCCTTAGAAAAACTTTCTCTCGATTCTTTGAACCATGTACTTAAATTTTTTGCTCCCCTTTTATGATAATAAATGGCTCTTTTTTTGTTACAGTCATTTAAATACACCCATGCTTCATCTATTGTGACATTTGTTTTCCATTTTTCTTTGGATAAGTGTTTCTCATATAGAATTCTGCAGCGTGTCCTGCATTGAGTGATATGCTTTGGAAGAAGACGATGCACATTGCGTTTTTTCGCTTTCTTAAGATTTAAATCAACGTTTATCATTTTCTTTACAGTGGACACTGAGCATTTTAATGGTTTTACAACTGTCCTTTGACTAGGGGGATTTTCTTTTAACATTAAACAACGTACCTTTGCAATAGTCGAAGATGTCCGCTTTTTCCTTGGATACTTGTTTGGAATTTTTGTCCCACTTGAGGCTCCAATTTGACGTTTTTTCCCTTTCTTGTTGATGATATTACCTATCGACGCTTTAGCTATCACAAAACCATGACTCTCACATCGTTTTTGGATTACAAAGTATGCATATTTCTCTTCGGAAAGATTCTAAATGTAGTCTTCGAACCACTGCTTTGTTAAATTCGCCATTTTGAATAAAAACAAAACTTTCAAGCCACAGACGATAATTTTGACTTTTAAAAACATAGTACAATTGCAATTACTTCTTTTGCAGCAAACGATTTTTTATTACCACTTACCAAAATCGTCTAAAATATGTGCGAACAGCCTCTGTACATGCTTATTTTGCTTAATCGTTACTGTAGCTCTGAAGTTGATGACATATTTTCAGCTGTCAACCAACTTGAAGCAGCTGTCTTTGTAACCACTGGCATATCTGTTTTAAGAAAAATTATACATATAAATGACTTTTTCAGAAGATCCTTCCATTGGAAAATGTGTACGTTGTTTTTTTTTTCCTAACATAAAAATTGGAATCAACAACAGTCGGTTTGAGTTGTGGCAAATTGAGATTCTACTTGCTGATATTCTTTACTAGATGTACTAATTTTTATCTGGATGCCACTGAAGGTATTGAATATTTATTCCTGAACAAGATGGTAATATTGAACTGAATTCAAGGTCATCCTCTTTACCTCCGGCCACCCTATGTATGTTGGTAACAGGGATAATATTTTTGGTCCAAATATTTGATGATGAATTTTCAGTGAATAAGGACAAATTGTAGTCCTGCAACACCATTTTACTATTTTTACAATGATGTATGTCAGTCTGTTTATGACAATTTTTTTATCCACAGTATTATATCAAACTTCCAAAATTTTCTTTTTTCTACATTTAAGCTTTCTGTATTCATATAAAGAGTTAATTAGATTTTGGGTAAAACTGGACCATCGGAAGTGGTTGTTTCTTGAAAACCAATATTAAAATATATTCTGAAACTTTCCAGTTATAGTATTTAAGACTTTTATATCAATGGAGACAACATAATACATTTTGGCTAAAATTGATAAACCAGAATGGTGCTTTATTTGAAGTTTTGAACTTTTTTTTTAAAGGTGTATTATGATATAATCGAAAATTTCTCTGATTTGGTGTTTAAAACTCATATGCATATATGATACCTATGCAATTATGATTGAGAATGACATATTGGATTATATGATAAATCAGAAGTGGTACTTTACTTTGATCTCAACAGAGTTTTGTGAAAAAATATAGTCATGAGTTTGAACTAAAAAAATGGAGCACATATTAAGGCTATTTCTGTTATATCTTAACATGATATTTATTTATACCAAGCCATAGAAGAGAAGAATTTTTAAAACAGTTTCATTTGCAGAACATCTAACTATTATAATGCAGGTGTGTTTCCAAAAAATGCACTTGTTATTCTCTTACACTATTAATGATGACAAGGCTTAAGAGCAAATAGCAAATCTGAAAACACCGGTCGCTTTACTTTTTTATTGATCCTGAAATGTGCAGTTGCCACCATTTATATATAATTTCCAGAACTAACAAGCCTTGTTTATTTATACCTAAATATCTCGGGGGTATATATGCAGATCAAAATAAATTTAGATTTGTTGATAATATAGAAATAACATCGAAAATTAAATTATGGTATTCATTTCATAATATTTATTTTAAATATATTTTTGATATTTATACATTATAAATACTTTATCTCCTTTAATGAAAAACCACTGAAATTATAAGTTAGTTATTCAGCTTCCCAATAAAAGGCAATATTAAATAAAAAAAATATTGGAGTAGACACATTTGATTATGTTGATATAAATTTAGAAAAACCAGTTTCTACACATGCCCAATTATACCTCATAAAATATAATCCAAAGTTTTATATTATAGACCTTTCTATTTATTAAAACAACAAATTAGATTTTGTGTACGAACAATCAACTGGAAGTCATACTTTACGTAACGCTTGTTGCTATTTAAAACTTGGAATTACCGGGAGGTTCATTCCCACATTACTATTGAGAATCTGTTACCTTTAGCGTGATATCTGTAATCCTTTTTCATTTATGATCATTTAATTTTATTTATTTTTTATAAATTTTACGAGGCTTAAAAAGTATTCAGTATTATTGAATTTCAAGTGAATTTTATACATTTATCACATAGGCAGGCCATGTGACAAAAATACGGAAATTAAAGTGTACTGTAATATGTGGCTTGCTATTGAGAATGCAGTAGTTCTTTCTTATCATAAATAATATTTAATTTTACTGCGCTCTTTAAGTTTTAAATATGTTTATTAATTGAAAAAATTGCTGCAATTTGCATTCTTGTTATAGATTTAAAAATTGATATACTATACTACATAAATGATATTATATGTATGTAATGTTTTCATTTTTAGGCCTTTTCAACTATCATGGATAAAGATGATGATGTGGATTCAAAAAAAGAATCTGTTATATCTAGGTTTACTCTTGATGGTGTTGTTGTTGATGAGGTAATTGAAGTAGATGAAGATAATGAACATCTGTCTCATAAGACATTAAAACTAAATGATCTAGAAGATTGCAAAGAGTTGAAAACTTACTCTAGTGAGAGCGATGATTCTCCCATTAAGAAATCTTCATTTGACAAATGTTTACAACAGAGAACAGATGTACTGCCTGAACAGACTG
This sequence comes from Stegodyphus mimosarum, assembly GCA_000611955.2. NCBI lineage: Eukaryota > Metazoa > Arthropoda > Arachnida > Araneae > Eresidae > Stegodyphus > Stegodyphus mimosarum. The sequence goes on from KK117696.1 coordinate 280,757, forward strand.
AAATAAAAGCTGATGATGATTACTCTCCAAGAAATGAAAATTATTTGAGTGTTAATGGTATGAAAACACATTTTCAATTATAATTTGTATTCTACTGTAAAATGTTGATTTATTTTAAATAAATATTTTTAATCTACATGAAGAATGTAAATGAATATCTGGGGTAAAATATTACGTTCTCTCTTTCAAATGAATAAAATAAAATAACCTTTTACTTATTATACACTAAAATAATTAAAAATATACACTTAAAATACTTTTAAGTATATTGAACGGCTCACTTTGTCTATTTTTAACAGTGTATAACAATATTTGATAATTTCATTAAGGTAATTAAAAATTGCGTTTATTATATGAATAGTGTCTCATGTCCTTTTTTCAGAAATGACCTTATAATGGTGCAATCTTTGTGGCCTTATGAATAGAGTTTAATCCTTGTATTCATGGATTCATTAATCCTTGGTTCAAAGCCTTGAAGTGTCAAAATGTACCCGAAGTGATAAACAGCCTATGGCCAAATGTGAAATACAGCCACTGAAATAAGCTAAATGCTACATCCCCACTGTGATCATGATTATATGCATGTGCACGCACTTTCTTAATAGATGTAACTATATGGAGAGGAAGCAATGAATATGGCCCTCTTTAGAACTTTATGTAAATTCTCAGGTTAAGGCAGCTCCTGAGAATTGAGTTTTTCTTAGTTGATCTTTTTCCTTTGAAAGCTATAGAAATGTCATTTTTCAGTATCTCTAACCTTTTCATGGTTCTGGGGTTCCATTCTTTTATTTAACCACTAAATGTGGTTAATTTGAGCAATTAACCTTTATTGCTCAAATTAATTTAACAGAAGACCCTCTTTCTCAGGGCGTACAGCAAAGTCTCCACTTGGGCTTTAACTCAAAATAATAAGAAATAAGACTTAACTAAAGAGATATAGCCAAAGCTATTAAAATTCAAAGTAGTTGCCTCCTAAATATTGAATAAGCTGGCGAAGCTATCAAGGGCCTGTAATAAGGCCGAGCATTAGAGAGTCGTAGCCAAAAGGCAAACATGCAGTAGTCAGAAAGTCTGAGGCTCTCTCTCGAAGTCAGTGGAACTTAAATACTACTCTTTCACAATAGACATGATTCGAAAAACACATTCTGGTAAGAAATGATAAGCAGAATAATTTCAACTTACAATTTTCTACAGGAAAGTAGCTTTAACTAAAGATAACTGTTAAAAACTTAGGATAAACCTCACATGGTATCAAATGAGCTCAGCTGACATTCCAGTTAACCACAGCAATAAGTGCACATGAAAACAGCTTGCATTATAAATTTGCGACCAACAAATATCAATTAAATTACACATTGCCTTAATATATTTCTGTATTAGGTACATGGGTTAAGTATTTGATTATAATAAATTTTCAATCTGCCAAGTAACAGTCACTGCAAAATAAACTGATGAGAATGAATTATAATGAATAGTTAATTTTTATATGTTTATCGTTGCAAGAATATTTGTTTAATGAGAAGGAGTTTAATTTTTCTGTTACCGATGGATTCTCCTTGTATCAGCTATTTTATATGGGATCTAAGTTTATCAAACTTCTGTTAATTTTTCTAAAAATAAAGTATTTGATATAAAAGTAATAAAGCAATAATTCACTATAAATTATAAAAAGAAAACTCTCCATATTACATCTCCAAGCAATGGAAATTCAATTTAAAAACATCATTGAAAAGGTATTTTTCAGAATTTAAAAAATTTATAGAATTTTCAGTCCTCCTTGCTTTAAACACAGTTAAGGAAAAACTAAATCACAAAAATGCCAAAATCAAAAGTAAACTTTTTAAGTATTGAAAAAACTTTTTAAGTATCGACTTATCAAGGGGATAAACCAATCTACCATCAATTAACAGTAACTAAAATAAGAGAGACTGTTTATCTTACTTCCAAGTACGCATCAAATTATTTGCTAGATTCAAATCATAAATCTAATTGATACTCAATCAAAATAAAGATATTAGTCACTAAACCAAAAGAATCCTGTTAAAAAGCAAATAATCTTTTAAATTAAAATTTTTCACTAAGAACACAATTAATCTGAACGAGATGCTTACTTTAGAAGATATATCCCCTACACTCTCTTTTCATTTCAAATACAAAAGTGAAAGCAAAAGTAGATTCAAGAACAAATTTTAAAAAATCATAAGAAGATTAAAAGAAATAATCCATGAAATTAAAATTAAAGTTAAAAACTGTAGTAAAAAGAAAATTTAAAAATCAAACTAGTAAGCAAAAATTAACCAACTTGCCTTCGAAATTTTAAAACCAGATGACTGGAATGAAAGTACGTATTAAGAGTTGGAAGCAAAAGGGTTGTAGTAAGTTATTAATTTAGTTTTAATTACTTTCATTATATATATATTCATTTATTAGATGGGGAAAATCCTGTAACTGAGGAGAAGATTTCATCTCGGAAGGAAACTGAAACAGAAGGCTTGAAAGAGAGTAAAGAACTAGCCTCAGTTTCAAACAATGAGGTGGAAGCTGAGAAGTCTCAGGATGAAAGAAATAGTTTGACTCACAAAGAACTTGAACTGGATCATTATTCCAGTGATGTAACTGAAGTGGATGAAAATGGGATGAAAAAAAGTAAATTAGGTGTGAACAAAAGTCTGAATTCACCTCCATCTCAGGAAGAAATTGAGGCTGATGAGTCACAAGATCATGAATTTGGATTAGATAAACTTCATGGAAAAGAAAAAGAATTAAGTAAATATCTTTTTATTTCAATATTAAAATATTTTGTTTTAAGTCAAAAATTGGATGTAAGTATATATTGCTTAAGATTTCTTGTAATAAAATAATTTTTCTTTATATATTTATGTTATATTTTCATGTGTTTTCTTCAGATTTTGGAAATGTTGATTGACTATTAATGTGTTCAGTGTGAACTTTTATAATATAACTCTATCAAATGAAAGTTTTTTAATGTTGCTTAATTTTTCTGTACTTTTTTGAAAAGTTAATTTAGATTGTGATTTTAAAAATATGACTTGATCTATGTATTTTGATATATAGCCATTTCTGCAAAATTTTAAAATTATTATATCCCCTCCCCCCTTTTTTTTGTTGTTGCATATGTGTATGTGTCACTTATAACATATCAAATTTGAAAAATAAAAAGAATTCCCTATGATGAAATATCTAAATTCAGTGCTTTGCCTACAGCATAATATGGCAGTGAAGATGTATAGAAAATTTATAAAACATAATGAATTATGTGGCTTTAATCAAAATCAGTTGAACTATGAAAGGGCAAAAAAACTGCTAGCCATCATGAAAGTGAACAAAGAGGACATCTACTGTGGTATGTTATATGGATTTCATGAGTAGCATTCCCAGAAATGCTGTAAGAAATATCACAATATAGATTCTAAAGCTTCATTTATTTCTTAGTGTTGTCATATAAATAGTTTCAAATGGAAAATTTCAACCTATCAATTCATAAATCTAGAAGACTGAAACGTGCATAAAAATTGATGTGTGTGTAATCATGCAAGTCTGGGCTGAAGAAATAAGTGCTATCAACATGAGTGTTGTTACTTATTTCTGTCAACTTGCTAACATTTTAAAAGAATGTGAACAGAGGTATAGATTGCTGTTTATTTTGAGCTTCATCTGAAAAACATTGAATGCATATCTCTGTGCATTGCTATGTGCTTTTTAATGCTTGACGATATTCAAACAATCATCTGCAATGTTGAAATAATTACCAATGTTCATTTACCAAGCCATCTTCCTACAGCAGGATGGAACGAGAGCACATACAAATAAAATGACCTGTAACATGGTTAGGTATTTGAACTGGGAGCAATTGCTGTATCTGATGTGTTCTTCTAACTAATCTTTTTGTCATGCAGCATTTTTTGATAGGATAACTGAGGTAATGTCAAATTAGCACTTGCTCACTTCAGTTCATCTTAAGCCAGTACATTTCTACTTATAAAATAGGAGAAAGGTCACAGATATTGATAAAAATAAATGTTCAAACTGGATTTATGCTTGCTTATATGGATTTGAACTGATGTATGCCCAAGTAAGACAAGTAGTTTTCTCCCTTTTTAATTTTACTGCTTTCAATTTTCAGACATTATTTTATGTCCATATAAATGGCAGTGCAGAGGGAAAAATTGAGGAATTTCCATATTTAAACAAATGAAGCTTCTGTTAGTATCTTTGAATATTATTTAGTAATCTTTTTCTTTTCTGGTGCAGATTTTGCAAAACATTTTGATATATAACTTAATTATTGTTATTATTTGCTATTTTCCTCCTAAAATTTCTGAATTGTGGGGGGGAGAAAACAGTAGCTTCACCAATATTTTGATTATTATTATTATTATTATCACATAGAAGATTTTGAATTTGCAATATAGAAGTTAGCAAAGAGTATATAATTACTTTTTGTAATTTAATCCATTAGGATGATACCTACTACAGCTACTTCAAGTATATTGCCCAGCTGAAATGCATGTTAAAGAATGCATTGGATAATTATTTTCTATTCGGATAATAAATTGTTTAGTAGGTGAAGCAAGTAATGAATAAACAAATGAAATGAAACCTATAACAGTAATGAATAAACAAACAAGCAAAAAATAGTATTCAAGTAGAATATCTATTTGCAGTAATATACAACTTTCTTTCATTTTTTTTTTTTTTAAATTTAAAGGTATATGAGATGCAAGTTTAATGCTTTCATTTTGTGGAGAGTAATTGTGATAGCATTTATCAAGTTTTAGCCTTAGCAACAAAGTGATAAATGCTAATTGTCAGTTCAGGCTTCAGTTTGGGAATTCACTAATGAAATATTCAAAAACAGATATGATTATCACTGTATATCATAGCTGTTTTATTTTTTTTTATTGTACTTCTGATTTCATGAAAGTATACTTTTTACTTGTTAGTTGTACTTATGTATGTTCTGTTCATTTCTTGCTGTTAAATAAAAAAATATAGCAAAACGAAGAAAAAAAGAGAAGTTGGTATAACTTTCTGATGATAAATGTGTGTAGTCAATTTTTTAATGGTTCATTTGTTGCATATGTAATTTTCATTGAAATGGTAATATTGAATTTTGTTAGAAGTTTATGAAATTTGATTTAAAATATTTTTAGATTTAACTATTATATTTATGTAATGAAAGTGCTGCTTGCCTACAGTTTTTATTTTTAAAGTCTTAACAGAATATTTTGGTGAATTGGGAAATAAAAGTATATAAATTTTAATGCAATAAATGGGCATCCATCATTTTCCTGCTTGAATTGTAGTTGAAGTTTACCAATGCATCAACTAAAAATTGTAAATGAAATTGTAAAATAAATTGTAGAAATGAAAAATTTTCACTTTTTTAATGTTTGTAAGCATAAGATTTATATTATCTACTTATTTTAAAAAATATATAAGTTTTTAAGAGATAACTGAAAGTACCAAAAATCCAAAGTGTAGATTTTTCTTATTATATTGTTGAATATCCGCTCATTTGATAGTTTAGGACTTATGAGTAATTCAGTAGTATGTTCCTTTAACCATGATACTGAATCAACTGTATATTATGTGTACATGATTTCCTAAAAGTTTTATATGATATTTAATATGGTTTATTACTATAAATTTCTCAAAATAGGCCATTAGTTGATGTTTTTATTACTTATTAGGAAGCAGAAAAAGGAAAATTGAAACTGTAACTCCAAAAATAAAAATAGAAATTGATGAAAAAGATGATGTTCAAGATGTTCAAGTATATTATCCAAGTTAGTTTTTTAGATATATTACTTGCCCTTAAATTTAGTTACAAATCATTATATTCCAACAGTTGTAAATTTCTCCCCACTACAACTTTTATTTTAATTAAGTTGCTTTTTTTAAGTATGGGCAAGTTATAGAGTATTTATTTTGTGTGTGGGGAGAGGAGAGATTTTTTTTTTTTTTTTTTTTTTTTTTTATTTTTTTTTTTTTTTTTTTTTTTTGCTGTATGTATTATTTTTTATGATATATTTATGAGTTTTTATATATGAAGCTTATATATGTAGGATTTTTGTTAAAAGGTGGCTACAAGCTTTATTTTTATGAATACATTTTCCTATGCATGTGTTTTCAATTACAAAGTTTTACCCAATACTGCGAGTAGAAGGGTTTTGTAAATACGGTGTGTAATATTTATGTGCTTCTTGTAAAGCATACATAGAGATATCAGAAATTAAATTCACAAGCTTACTTTTCTGCATATTTCTAAAATTTTCACTCAAATTAAGGATAAAACTATAATAAAAGGTGCTGATTTTAATGGTTAATGATTCATATTAAGCATTATATTGTATTGGCAGACAGGGTACATTAAATAATGCTTTTGTACAAATTGTTTTTTATTAAATTAATGAGTAACAGTTAAATTTTATTTCTGTTAATATGCAAGAGAGAGAAAAGATGGCTTTTAGCTCTTTCCTGCACCTTTAATATTTTAAAAATCTTTACAAAATGGGATTTTTTATATCTTCTCCTACCTTTCTTTCTGTCGATCACTTACTGTTCGCATTGTTTGCAACAGAAATGTTTGTATGCAAATGGACCCATTTCTAAATGGATGTGTTTGCCAAACAATAATAATGAAAAAGTAAAAAAAAAAAAAAAACCATTGATCATGCCTGATCCAAAAAATTATTTATTTTGTAACTGTGGCTTTGCCTGCAAGGGCCAGTGCATTCTTTTTATTGAACATACACAATATTCTAATTACATAAACACATGATTAGCAAGATCTTCATTAGTCTCTAGTTTTGGGGGTGAGTGGAAGGGTACTTTTACTTTGGTTTTAGATATGCATATATTTTCTTGCACTATCAGTTTGTGACATTATAATTAAGTTTATTTTATCCTGGTAAGTTTTTGTGAAATTAAATAAATAAATATATTATGAAGTATAAATTGAAAAAGTTCTCAGTCCAAGGAATAAGGACCAACTGACATTCATTTGGTGAGCAGCAAAGTTATAAAAAAAGGATCAGAATTGTGCAGTTTAATTTATATTTGAATAAGAGTAATAAAAATTATTTTGTTAATTTCTTTTTATTAGAACTATTCTTAAAATTATTTAAAAATTTATGCTTAAGAACTGCATCAAAAGAAAGTAGAAATATGTTTAAAATTATTCTGATATGAGCTAGTATGTGTTTTTGACTGTAGAATGAATACAAGTTGGTGCACAGTTTAAAGAATTTGTGATTTGTTTTTAGCAAGGAAACGGAGGAAAACAGGTAATACTTCTGAAGATACTGAAGTTCAAATTAAAACAGAAATAAGTAAGTTGATTTTTTAACTTTCTTCATTAGTCATTATATTTATTATACATTTGTAATTGATTTATTATTTTCTGTAATTTAAATAATATTCCATATAAAAGTTCTTTCCATCTGTTTATTGTGTGTTTACATACGTATGTACATATGCATTTATGCATGCATGCATTTGAGTTTATATACAGACTGGTCATAAAAAAATTTCCTTGATATGTGAACCCTTAGGAGCTAATCTACTTTCCAATCGAAATGAAATTTCAGATATTCTTATTTGAAGGTATATGCTCAAGATTGTGATGATTTGAAACAATAAGGTAACACAAGGTAGTGCTCAAGAGTGTGAGGATTTAAAACAATAACAAGGGTTTTCTGCCAGGGCCACTAGGTGAATAATCTTTTCATTTGCGATCGAGAGACATTACTGAAAACGGTCAATACACCTTTGCATAAAACAGGTTGCAATCTAAACAAAGAACATACATAAGATTAACAGATACATGGAAAGTCTAAGTAAAATTTTAAAATTCAGTGCAATGCAGGATGCGTGTTTCTCTTTCAGTGATTTCGAGCCATCTGGCCCGAGAATTCATAGTGCGTCGTGATTTGCAATGTAGGTTAAACATAATTTTCTTCATGTAAAATATAATGCCATCTAACCTTCCTTTGGTGAATATTTTTGTATATTAATTGTGGAGTGCTCTATCTAGAAACAAATTTGTTTTTACTGGTAGGAGATTTTAGACATAGGTAAGAAAACATAGTTTGTAAACAAAATACTCCATTTGGCACACATAGTTTATCAAAAAAAAGGGGGGTTAAATGCATTTTAACATTTTATCTAGATAAATGCCTGGAAACATTGTTCTTAACAAACTAAGAGGCAGTAAGTTCATGCATAGCAAAAAATTTGTAAATCACTTTATAGATATTTCTATTGCAGTGTATTTGCTTACTTGAGCAACTTGCTTGGACATTAACTTCAGATAGGCACTGCATATGTCTCCTGTAACGTTGGCCACAGAGGATAAGGGTTTTTCAGCCAATCTTTCCTTATTGCTTATGTTTTTGCATTTCTTTCTTGAGGACTTGGTCTGTGATAGGATTTTTTGGGTCTGTGCTTGGACTGGGTGAATTTGCGACCCTTGGATTCTATTTTAATGCAATTAAAAAAGGTAGTAGTAGTAGAGTGTACGTTATAAGGCTTGATAATATTTTATTGGAAGAGTAAGTCTCCCAGTAGCCCAAAATAACCTACTGAAGGCAAGAAAAGCATATCTCAGCACTAAAAATTCATGTATATACAGCAGCTCCATTCAGTCAGTAGTTAAGGCAGTTGTAAATTGGGCTGAACAAAGCAATTTGTCAGATCAAATCAACTTTTGTCTTTCTACTTCTGTTGTTTTACATACAAGTGATTTTCCACAATGTCTGGGAACTACTCTTAATAACAGATTCATTCAGATTCAAGTCATGAGTAATCGAATAAATGGCTCTTTCATTTCTTCTGTTCTGAAGGTTTTTTTTTCCATGTGTGTGTGTGTGTGTGTGTATCTGCAAACCTACTGTAGTCTCCATCTTCTCACTTTTAAAACTGTTAATAAAGCAGATCAAATTTATTCTAACATTCATTTGTAGATTTATGATCCCACAGAAATAAAGCAGCAAAATGTTTCATAATATATATAAGCAGAAACTCTTAGTTGTTGATTACATATAAATTTATTGTATTCATAGCATAATGCTACACTATGAATAGTATCTTAAAATTGACTTCTATTGTAAATCAAGCTCAAAGTTTGACTTCTATTGTAAATCAAGCTCAAAGTACTTTTTTTATTAATTACTTTTAGACAAACACAATAATTTTGCATTTTGTTAGTTTTTTAACACCCTATATGATATGTGCATAAATTTAACATCATTGATGTCTTAATTTTTTGTATATACTACTATTTGCTTCATCTGATGGATTAGCATAACTTCATTTTTTAAATCATATGTTTTATTTTGATTTGTGCATCACAAAAACTGTTAATGAATGTTAAATTACATAAAAAAATGTAAAGGTCAGAAGGAAGGATAGTTTACAGGTTCAAAGTTTTATAACCCAGAATTCTAAGCTACAAACTATTGTTTTTCCATGCTTTAATTCTGTAAATTGTTCAAGTAACTTTTTTTTAAATATATGTTTTGCATTTTTTACCGCAATTTTTTAGTTAAATTGTTTTTAAGAATATAGCACTGTATTTTGCTTATTATCTGTGTTATTTATTAAATAAATCCTTTCCATAGTAATTTGTGTATTTTCCCATGTAGTTAAAACTCCAGACTCTAAAAGAAAAGCTGCATTTGAGCCACTTGATGTGAAACCTAGCATCTATCAAATGCTTTGTGCAAAGAGAAGAGTTGTAAAATTGGGGGATATACCTTCAGGTCTGTATAAATTTTAGCCATTTTGATGTATATACACTCTATCACACACAAACACAATATACACTCAAGAGCCAAAAAATTATGACCAGGCCTACATTTTGTGATGAACGCGCCTGGATGACGTGGAAGGCACGTGATCAGGTGGAAGTGGTATTTATCTGCTGCTGGAGAGTCTGAAGAATCATTCTTTCACTTATTTCTGTGTGTGATGGGAAAGGCTCTGGATCTAAGCAACTTTGATAGAGGGCAGATTATAATGGCTCGAAGGCTTGGAACAAGTATTTCTGAAATTGCACGATTCGTGGCTTGTTTGCGATCTACAGTTGTTAGTATCTATGAAAAGTGGATGAATGATGGTGAAACCAGCAGTAGACGACATGGTGTGGGACGTCCACACGCTATCAAAGAAAAAGGTCGTCGGAGACTGTCTCGCATGGTGAAGCAAAACCGGAGCCAGACAGTGGCTCAGCTGACAGCCGAATACAATGCAGGGCCAAGTAGAAAAGTATCGGAGCACACTGTTGGATATGGGACTACGCAGCAAACGTCCCGCTCGTGTGCCTTTGCTGACCAAGCGTCATCGCCAAGTGCGCCTGCACTGGGCCCTGGAACATCGCGACTGGTCCATGGATCAGTAGGAGAGAGTTGCCTGGTCAGATGAATCACGGTTTGTTATTCATCACGCCGATGGCCGTGTCAGGCTACGCCATCTTCCAGGCAAACAGTTGCTCCCTCAATGCACAGTAGGTCATACACAGGCCGGTGGTGGCAGTATTATGCTCTGGGAGACGTTCTCTTGGGCGTCTCTGGGACCTGTGGTTGTGGTAGAGCAGACCATGAATGCTACAGGGTATCTGAACATCATTGCGGACCAGTTGCACCCTTACATGGCCTCTGTTTTTCCAGCTGGAAATGGAATCTTCCAACAGGAGAACGCCCCCTGTCACAAGGCTGCAATTGTGTTGGAGTGGTTCCAGGAACATGATGCTGATTTCCAGTTAATGTCCTGGCCGCCTAACTCACCGGATCTCAATCTGATAGAACACATTTGGGATGTCATGGGACGGCAGCTCAGAGGTCAAAGACCACCAATTCGCAATATCTCGGATTTGCGTGACCGTTGCTACAACATCTGGTACAATCTGTCTCCGGCCATCTATCAAGGACTTGCGGCATCCATGTCAAGGCGGGTTGAAGCTGTGTTGCGCGCCAGAGGGGGCCCAACTCGTTATTGACAGGTGGTCATAATGTTTTGGCTCTTGAGTGTATATATATATATCCAGAAGGAAACGAACTGCTGTCACAAAACTGAACATACATGTAGTGTGTAAGGAAATAAACAAATGATTACAAATTCAGAACAAAAGATTGTTTTATTAAGAAGCTATAACGTGAAACATATTACAAATCATTAAGTAGTATAGCCACCTCTGGCAGCTATCCAACCCGAAACATGATGTGGCATCGAATCAAGTAGGTCACCTATAACCCCCTGCGGAAGATCACGCCATAATCCTCACAAATGGGCAGTTAATTCACCATTACTCCAACATGGCTGCAGTTGCCTTCCAAGCATGTCCCAAATGTGCTTTATTGGCGAGAGATCTGATGGCGGGATTGGACCGCTGGCATGGCCATCTCCACACGTGTGTGCATTGGTCACCAGCACTGAGACAATCAAGATTCATCGCTGAAGATCACATGCCTCCAGTCGGCCACATTCCAGCTTGCCCGAGTTTGGCAAAAATCCAATCCACATTGCCTATGATGTGGGGTCAGTGGTAGGTGTCTTTATGGACACTCAGTATATACTAGTATTGACCAGTCATCTCTGATCAGTTTTCCTTTATAGCACCGCCTGCCTGAAATGTGGTAAATGGCATCAAATTGATGCTAGTGATGTTATTGGTGTGGAAGGGCCCATGCTTATGACTGCATGATCCTCACACTCATTTGTGTTCCTAGGACGTCCTGACCTTCCGTGATGGTAGACTGTCCCTCCCGTCATCCATTGTTACCAGCACCGAGCAACTACTATATCACTTGGTCAATACGCCTGTTTGACCAACCTGCTTCTCTGAGGCCTACTATATGCCCCTTCGCAATGAAAACTGTTTGTACTGCCGGCGGTTGTTTCTCAGAGGCATTTCTAGTCACAGTAAACTCTGCCAGCTGCATATCTCATGTGCACATAGTGTGCTTACTCTTGTCTCATTATTGTTGAAATTTAAATCATTTATGTATCTCTTACAAGACTACATTCCTGACGAGTTTCATGATTGTGGCTCGATTTCTTCTGGGTGCATGTATTTTTTTGAGTGTATTTAAAAAATGCAGGCCTTACTTAATCAACATATTTGTGTTATGAATAATAGTGACAGGTTAGCTGCACAGAGGGGGAGCCATGCATTTAATCTTTTTAGTTGAAGAATGTTTCATGGCTTTAGGCATTCTTCAACTGCCATAAATATTAAGATTAATTCTACATATAAGAATAGCAACATAATTGTGGTTATTCCTAGATGCTAATTCTGCATAAGCATTTGAACTTTTATTATTCATTTCAAAGGAATAAAAAATGATTTTGTATATTTTCTCTGTGCAATTAAGTTGTTGTTGCCATGAATATTTCTGAGTATTAAAATATATTTTACAGCCTTTAAGCAATATAATTTAAATATATACTATTAATAATGCATATACATCAGTACCTATTGAATTATAAAATTTATATTAATTTTCTTTTATCAGTGGCAGAGCGCATTAAGAGAACAAAGGTGGATCTTGTTCACCTTTATCGATTGTTATTCTCACGATCTCCAAAAGTAGGATTTTTTTTATTACTTATTTTTTTAGTAATTATAATATTTTTAAAAAATATGTTATATTTATTTAAATCATTTAAGGATCATTCTATGCAGGAGCATATAATGAAAGGAGCAATTTTGAACTTCAAGGGGTTTCCTTTTGATGGAAATTCTTCTCAGTTTCTCAAGAGGAAGCAGATGTTAGAAAGGTTTGATCCTATGTTAATTTTTGTTTGAAACATCACTACATTTAATTTTGGATTGTTTTCTAGTCACATAGTTTTGTTTAAATTTTATAATTTCTGTATAAAATTTAAGCTGTAATTTCATATATTTCTGTTATCAAATATTTCAGAGTTGTAATACTTTTAACCGAGGAAGTAATGGTGAAAGTTTATGATATTTTAGATTTTGCGAAATTTTTCGTATCCAGAAGTGCTAGTGACATGATATGATGAAAGTACTTTTGAAATCATGTCATCCATATATTATAATCTAAATTTCCATTCTAAGAAAGTACAGATTTCCAGTAAGTTATCTTGAATATAAAAATGTAGCATTTAAAATTAATATTGGCTTTTTTGGTATAAACTGAATTTTTCATTACTTGAAATTTTTCCATTCTATCATCATCATTGATTTATCAAAAAATAAATGTAATATCAAATTCTTTGTATGTCTGCAAAATAAAGTGGTAGGTTTTCAAAAGAATGAAAAGCATAAGAGAATTGATGTCTTCTTGGAAGGACTGTCTGCTTTTATGAAGATTTTTTCTACATGAAAGTAATTATTGTGAAGTTAAGATTAATTATTTACATTGGAAAGAAACTCCTTTTCTGGTGTAAATATTCACGTTAATCTTCCATTCTGATGTAAGTTCATGCAAGTACTTCCTTAAAAAAGGGTGGGAGGAATTACTTTTAATAAATAGGTACAGAAAAGTCTGTTTTTAATTAGCTCTTGAACAACGTATGAAGATTTCATTAATATCGTTTATTCATTAAGCAGTGTGAAAATAGTGTTAAGTATTTTCATTTGTGTTGCAAAAATGGCCAGATTTTTATTTATTTATTTATTTATAGATGCAAATAAATAAATAGAAATAGAGCTATATATTTATTTTCAAATTATTTGATTACATCAATTGGTCAAGTGAGGAATAAATATTTATTTGAAACAACATCTTTAGCATTGATAATAAATCAGTGGTATGAGAAAAATGTGGTGTTATGCTGATTTTATTATTATATGAGTATTTTTGTAAATATCTTGATTTTGTCTAAATTTTATGTTTAATTTTTTTATTAGTTGCACTTTTGTTCAATGAAGTAAGTTATTAAGGTATAAGTAAATTTTAATGTGCGATAGATAGCATTTTGCATTCTATCTTACATTGATAGAGATTTTTATTTTGCTGTATTGCATTTCAATCAGGTGCTTACTGCATCATTTAGAAATATGATTTTCAAAAGAAATGATATTTTTCTTTATGCATCTTTAAACGTTATAAACTATTTGGAGTCTTGCTTATTTCTTGAGAAATGTATAGCTAAAGATATCAGTGACAAAATAATTTTCTTATGTATTATCTCTATTTTTGAAATTTACTTTTTTAATTTATAAAATGCACTTTTCTATTGACAGTTTGGAATTCTACCGTATTATTGCAATTTGCAATGTATTAGGATTTTGTAAAGAAAGCAAGTCTGCTATGGTTTCTAAGATTTTAGAATTTTTATTGAAACCTTATGATATTATGGGTGTAGAGAAAGATCCGTCTATGCAACCATATGTGAAGTTAGAAAGATTGTCACTAGGTAATTTTTTTTTTTTAAAGAATGTGTAATTAAAATTTTGCCTTTTCATATAAATTATTGTGTGTTAGGCTTAAGTGCAAGAATGTGTATTTGTGTATTATCAGTAAATTAAATTGTAGTTTCTAAATTTTTCTAAATGTCACTGGAAGTATTTTATAGTTGCTCAGTTACAATCCTGAAATATTTGATTTCTTTTTCTTATTTTCTTATTTTTCCTATGATTGCGCAGAAAATTGTTTACAAAATATTTTAATGTTAGATTTCTTACTGATAGAATTAAATTTTAGTCAGCAATCAATTGAATCATAGTTTTTCTGAAAGTTATATTTGAATATTTTGTTGAATTAATTCAGACATATCTCTGAGATTTTTGTTTCTGTGAGATACTTACTTAATAATTTTCTGAAACTGTTTGAAATAAATGCTTCATACCAAAGCTCCATTTGTGACACTGCTGAAAGAGAAAAGGTAACATTCAGAAAAGAATCCATTTAAAATAGTTCCCATTAATAGTTTAGGACAGAAGAAAATGCTTCAAATTCATCCATTTAAATTATGACAATAGAGATGATAATAAAATTTGTGTCTACTTGATTAAAAACCAGTGACATGAAAAAAAAAAAAAAAAAAAAA
>KK117696.1:299324-310202 GCA_000611955.2 Stegodyphus mimosarum
TATCATACTGAAGGAACTGGCACATAAATTTGCAAATGCTATTGTAAAAAAACAAAATAGATTTTTGTAGTTGCAGATTTTTTTATGTCACAATTCGCTATTTCAAAATCAAAAATATTTTTATTTATTTATTTTACATTATGAAGATGTATTATATATATATATATATAATATTTTACACTAAGATATATGCATTTATCTATATATATATATTTATATAATAAATACACTCACGTTTGTGAAAATTGCAACACCAAGAAGGAATCGTCATAATTGAATGCAATTTAATACACAGTTGAGTGGTAGTGGTACAAATAAATGATTAAATGTTCAAAGCAAACAAACAAGAACAAGAGATCAGAATCAGTATTTTGTGTGGCCACCACGCGCCGCAATAAGTGCTGCTACACGACGTGGCATGGAGTCAAACAAAGTTTGAATGTCTGACTGAGGAAGAGCATTCCATATCGTTTGTACGCGTACCCAAAGTTCGTCTGCAGACGCAACAGGACGAGGATCACGAGCAAGACGCCGACCAATGACATCCCACACATGTTCAATTGGCGACATATCCGGGGAACACGCAGGCCAAGGAAGAAGCTGTACCTGCTGCGCTGCAAAGAAGGATTTAACAATCCGAGCAGTATGAGGGCGGGCATTGTCCTGTTGAAATACAGCGCCTGGCAAGCTTTGAAGGAAGGGAACAGCTTCGGGCTGTAGAACTTCACGGATATACCGGTTGCTGTTCAGATTGCCCACAATTCGTAGCAATTGAGATCGTCTATGATATGCTATGGCGCCCCAGACCATAACTCCGGGTGTTCGTCCACTGTGGCGTTCGATAATGCACTCCGGAAGGTGGCGTTCACCGGCATAGCGTCTGACACGAATGCGGCCATCATGGTACCACAAATTAAAGCGGGATTCGTCAGAAAACACGACATGCTGCCAATCAGCACGCCAGTCTCTATGCTGATTGGCCCATTGTAGCCGCAGGCGGCGATGGTCGTGCGTTAGGGGGATCCTGTATAAAGGAGTCCGTGCGCGCAGTCCACACTGCAGCAGACGTCTACGAATTGATGAAGCACACAATGAAACACCTGTAGCTATTGACCACAGTGCTGCCAATTGTCTAGAGGAAGCTGTACGGTCCGTCCGCGCCATGCGGACCAGGTGTCTATCATCGCGAGCTGACGTCACATTTCGGGGTCCACTCCCGGATTTCCGAGTTGTCCGACACTCGTCCGTCCACTGCTTCCAAACGCGCATCACTGTGCTGCTGTTACGCTGCACACGAGAGGCTACTGCACGATACGACAATCCAGCTTCACGAAGGCCGATGATTCTCCCTCGTTCAAACTCTGTAAGTTGTTCAAATCTCGCTCTCTTTCGTCGACGAGGCATAAGTACAGATTGAGTTAACGTTTACCACTAGCAGATAACCACCGATAACCATACACGCCTCGCTACAGCCGTCTATTTATTCGGATCCATCAGCCGTTCAGAGGGCGCTGCTCAGCATACGCATGCGCTACGGATTTGCAATTCTAATCATTTGCATATCATGCGCTACTTTGCATTTCCTGAAAATTTCAGCTCACTCGCGTAAGTCCTTCATGGTGTTGCAATTTTCACAAACGTGAGTGTATATACAAATATTATGAGATGAATGTTTCAAAATAAAAAATATATCAGATAATATGTAATACAAAATATATTTTTCTTTCCAAAAGTAACCAGGTATTTGCATCTAAAATTTTAGTCTAGTTACGTAAGTACGTTTTTCAGATGGGCAATCGATATTTTTTTCAGTATCACTGTTTTCTGAATATGAAAATGACATTTTGTCATCGTTTCCGACAACAACTTTTACACCAGCATGCCGCAAAACCTTAGAAATTAGATAATAATCTTCTAATCTGTCTTCCGTATTTGTGATTCTGCGGGCTCCAATAAAACCATTCTTGCCTAGTATCACCATATGTAAACGATATATGGCACTAAGAGGAGTAGGATGATCATCTAGTCCTCCTCTGCTCCTTAATTGCGAAAATGTATTTTCGAGAGCGTCTTGATTTAAACGATGCGTTAGAATGTATGATCGATTATATTTTTCCCTGACATAATGCAAGAGACATTTTAACGATGTGCTAGAAATTAGAATACCTTTTTGAAATACCTGCAATGACTTTTTTCCAGTGCACCTCATGTTTTTCACAGTTTTGCAAAAATTATCTATTGCTGCATCCTGAGTTGTTATATACTTCCCGTAAGCACTTTTATACGGAAATCCAAAAATTTCCGGAATATAACTATTGAAAATATGAAACCAGTTATTTACTTCTTTGATAAAATGTGCTAAATCACAACACAATTTAGGATCCGACCCAGGCTTGTATCTCTCTAACGCAGCTGCAGTTGATTCTGAAAACAACTGTGATGCTAGATGTACATTTTGATGTAATTTTGAACTGTACGGACCTTGGGACTCGTATATCACGTAGGTCTCGTCTGGTCGCCCTGTGACATCATACGTTGAGACTTGACGCATGCGTTCTATGTCTCAGTTTCCGAATGCGCGAACCTTTTCACTGTACGGACCTTGAGCTGATCCCGGTAATTAAGCTTTAGAAAAAAGTTCCGAAAATTTTCATCTTATGCACAGAAATATACAGTACCTTCACTATGCTCATTATATATATCTTATTGTTTTGCTAAACATATCTTTAAAAACTTAACTGTAAAGAGTTAGTCATTTATCGAACACCTTGATTGATGCCTTTGTATTACCTGTGTAAAAGACATCATTAGTAGTGATCTTAGTTTTATGGCCATTTTAGGCTATATCTATGAGCCACTTTTCTAATACCCAGTTGCCATTCATTATAAGAGCTTGTATTCTGCATGGTGCTACAAAAAAAATTTTTTTTTCACAGTTAAAGATTCTATACAAAGAATTTTTTCACAATTATTGCTAATTAAGTAAGCTGATGGAGAAGTATTATGTAATTTTCTGTTATTGTAAAAGGACTTTGAAACTTCAAGCAGGGAAAATTATTCCGATTCAAACTTTAATTAAGAGGGATTGTTACCTGTTCATATAGATTCTCAAAATAAATTTTCTGGAAGTGTCTTAGGTACCAGCTTACATAGCTGACCAAGACAGTATAAAAGACATTATATTTGTCCTACAGCAATTTTTTTTTATCTTCTAGCATTATGTAACTCTATGGAATGTTTCAAGTTTCTGGTGCAGTGGTTCTCATCCTTACACCCCTTTCAGCATTGCTAGAAAATTGTTCCTCCCTCCCAAATTTTTAAAGTGCATATATACATTTATTTAGATTTAGATTAATTTTTAAATGTTTTTTATAATTTAAACATTTTATTGCATAATTTAAAAGCAAAAATTATAAAAAATGTTGATAAATACTAAAACTTGAATAAATGTAGTTTTTTATATTCAGAAACTGAAATCAAATACTTAAAAGTTAAGTAAAAGGCTGACTGCATTCTCCCATCACTGAAGCTGTGAAATTCCTTGTGATTTGAGAACTCCTGCACTGGTAATAATACCTTTTTGAAAACTAGTAAAAAATAGTAAAATAATAATAATTAAAAAAAACTTCAAAGTCCATTGAACTAAAAAGTTTGCTCCTGGGTTCCTGGGTTGCCTGCCAATCTCAGTGTAAACTTGCATCTTTTCAAATATTGACTAGTATATCTTGCTGTAATGATAATAAACTAAATCATATCAGATATTATAACTGCGTGGAATGTAGTCGTAGCATGTGAATTTCCAGAGCAAATGAGAAATGCTCATCTGTGAAGTGACAAGCATTAAGAAAGCAATTAGTTGATTGATCTGAGAAGGGAAGCTGATTGATTAGGTATAATATGAGTTCTAAATGAATTTTAGAGAAAGTAGGGGAAAGGCTCTTTTCAGACCATACTTGTTTTTAAGGGAAACCTTTTTTCTCAGATTAGATAATCAAAATTTCTAACCCGTTTGAACTCAATCTGTGTGTATGTATATATATATACATACACACAGATATTAACAATATATATATATTGTTGTGTGTGTATGGGTTTGCAATGGATTGAATGCACAAATCTGATGAAAAGTTAATAAAATTTGTTCTTATCACAAGAAATAAAACAAACTGCTGAATTTCTCCTCAAAAATAGTCGTACAATATTACACAGTAGTTATATTTTAAACTACTAAAATGCTAAATAGGATGTAATCCAAAGTGCAGAGAAAGCTAATCCGATCTCATTGCGAATTTGCTACAATCAACGATAACAACTAAGTAAACAACTGCACTGAGATGTTTCTCTCTCGCCTTTTAATGGGTTATGAGAATGTTCTAGTAATTTCTATTTTCTCGAGGTTTCTGGAAATCAAAAGAGTAGAATTACAGTTATAGCTAACACAGTAGTCAATTAAATTTATTCAATTTAAATATAAATTAGGAGATAAACATTTGTTCAATGTTAAATGCACATGCTCTTCTATTTTTACTTTTCTAGCATAACTTTCTCTTAAAATATGTCATGCGCTGCATTGCACTAGGGAATAAAACAATTTTAATTATAATTCTATTAAAAATATCTAATTGAATACAAAATTCAAAGTACTGCTCCCCTCCCTGTACATCCTGGGCAGTACAATCCGTGGACAGGAAGCTATATTTACAACTAAGCATCAATTCAATAATACGCATTACATTACAATAACAAACAAACTGCAATAAGTAACTTAAAGCAAATCATATACTAAATACAAATCAAATCAAATACAAATTTAGAAACAAAAAGGACCATGGTCTTATACTAGTATTTACTTTATATACACTATGTACTGTGGCCATAGAAAGGAGCTAACCTGTTGTAATGAACCACTTTAGGCTTAGAGTTCGATCACCTACGGATCTGAACCATGACGATGTCATTCAGCCTGTTTAGGACTGTATATGGACCATCCCAGTGTGACTATTGTTTAGGACAGAGTCCTTTCCATCAAGTTGAATTCTGCAACCACACCTTGTCTCCTTCGTTGAATCGATGTACAGTAGCTCTACTTTTGCATTGGGTCTTCATCTTGTACGTCACTAAGGACTTGCTCTCTTGCAAAATTGTGCATTACTTCAAACCAGACCTGGAGATTTTGGATGTATTCCTCAGGCAATGAAGGTGCATCTGGAGAGTGACCAAACAAGAGATCACAAGGCAGACGAAGGTCATTACCGAAGAACATCGGAGTTGGGGAATAGCCGGTAGTCTCGTGGACAACACTGCGGTAAGCTATTAAAAACAGTGCTAACTTCTTCTGCCAATCCTGTTGTTTTCTGAAAACAAACAAGAGGTTATTATGGATAGTTCGATTAAACCTTTCTACCATGCCATCTGACTTGGGATGTAAAGGTGTCATTTGGGTTTTGTCAATACCAAATAGCTTGCAGAGCTCTTTGATTATAGCCAAGGTAAAATTTCTTTCCTGATCGGAATTTAATTGAAGGGGCATTCCAAACCTGGAAATCTAGTGCTGTATCATGACCTCTGTTACTGTGACAGCTTCTTGATTAGGAATAGAATATGCTTCAGGCCACTTCTTGAAGTAATGAGTGACAACGAGGATCTATTTGTTGCCATCAGCAGTTCGTGGCAGAAGTCCCAAGATGTCAAAGGTGGTATATTCAAAAGATGTTCCTATGTTGTAATATTGCAGCTTTTCTTGTTTACGTATCTTTGGTCCTTTCCAACCCGCACAGGTATCGCACGATTGGAACCACTTTTTGTACGTATGTCCTTGAACTCTTTGCAACGTCTTCATTATTCCGAAGGGGCCTCCTGTAGAGCTGCTATGTAGTTCTTTAAGGACGCCTAGGATCCGAGATCTTGTGTGTTTCAGCTGTCATTAGAATGTCTTTCCATCATCCGATTCGAATTTCGAGTACAAGATGCCATTTCATATGTGGAGTGAGTCCTAGAGTGCCGAGTATTGTTTTGTTGTTGGACTAAAGATCAAAATGTCCTGCCGATGTTAATCAAAATGTAGGTTTTCTGTTTGAAGACTCCATTAAGTCAGTTATGAGTTTAATGTCGCCATCTACCAGCTGGACTTTCCAAGTTCTTTGTCACTCCGTGGGTCTTGATGAGCCGATATTGATGTAATTTGCCATGTGACTTGATTAAACAGCTCTTATTTTGTTTTGCTCATATTATAGGCAGGTTTCTGGCAGGATCTCCTAGATAGGGCATCAACATTTCCGTGTGATGATCCTTTCCGATGACAGATAGTGATGCCATCGGAAAGGCGCCTGATTTTGGATGATTGTAGTGTTGGCTTCTGTATTTATCGTTGTAATGCTCAGAACTCTGTTAGTATGTCTCATGATGGAAAGTCCATTACTGCCACCACTCATTGCAGAAATCTGGAGTGCTTTAAAATGGGGCTTTTGCTTGTCTGGCAACCTCTGCCCCGTAAGACTGCCAATAATTAGTTCCTCTCTTTCTTGCTAGGAGCGGTCATAACATCTGTGCCCTGGGGGTTCTGCAGTTTCTTCATGAGTGTCCATCAGCACTGCAGTTCCAGCATTTTAGGGTTGGTTTCTTGTCACTCATATTCCATCTTAAGGCATCGAGTTGTCTGTAAATCGTCAAGATGAACAGTGACTTGATCCATGGGCTCCTGAACTTGAGCAGCTCTGATTGGGTGATGATCTCTGTGAGTTGCCTGCTGGGCTGCCTCAAATTGCATAGCGTACACCAAAGCACTTTTTAAGTCTTTGACATCCATCATTCATAGAGCTTTCTGTATTTCAGGATCCCAGAGGCCATCGATGAAGTACAGCAAGGACAGGAATTTCCTTGTTTCTGTCAAGCATTCTGGGAAGCCAAGATGAGACAACCTTTCAACATCTATGGCAAGTTTCTGGAGAGTCTCTGTGGGCTTCTGTTGACGGGATTTGAGTTGAAGCCTGCTGAAGTCTTTTAAACACTTCTCCCCAAAGTGCAGCTCGAACGTGCCAGACAGAGCTTCGAAATCTAGCCTCTTCTTTTTGGGAAGAGCCTGAAGGATATCTTCTGAAGGAAGTGGCGAGATGGCAGGCATTAGGTTGGGGATCCCATCTATTCACTTCCGCCACTATAGAAAGTTGTTTCTTATATACTTGCCAGGAGGTCTTCTCATTATACATGGATGGATAGCTTCAAAGAGGGATGAGGAGACATGGGTGTATACATGGATGGATAGCTTCAAAGAGGGATGAGGAGACATGGGTAAAAATTAAAAACCATCACTATTGCTCCCTGCCATTGCTACTAATTTCTTCAAGGTATCAGCTTGTTTGGCGATGCAGAAACCTTGTCGTCAATTTGTTGTTCGATTTGTTTTTGAATGGCAGAAACTCTTTCTTCAATTTCTTCAACTGTGCCAATTCAGTCTTCCACAGCTTCAATTTTGTTTTATATTATGCTGTTGATTTCTCTTTTCATTTCCTCTTGGCTCGCTTTCATTTCTTCTTGAACAGCTTTCATCTCTTCTTTAACAGATCTTGGTCAACTTTCATCTTTTCTTTAACTGATTCTTGTCCCACTTTAATCTTTTCTTTAAAGAATGCTTGGCCAGCTTTCATCTTTTCTTGGAATGCAGCAAAGGCAGTGACAATCTGTCTTAGTTGTTCTTCCATCACTCTTGTTATTGGCATTCAAATCCCGCCTTTGACACCAAAATGTGTTGCGTGCGTACTGGTTCGTAATAGATTGAATGCACAGGTCTGATAAAAAGTTAATAAAATTTATTCTTATCACAAGAAATACTAGAACAAAATGCTGAATTTTTCCACAAAGGTACTTGTACAATATCACACAGTAGTTATAATTTAAACTACTAAAACATTAGACAGAATGTAATCTGAAGTACAGAGAAAGCTAATCCGATCTCACCATGAATTTGCTACAATCAACAATAACAACTAAGTAAACAACTGCACTGAGATGTGTGTCTCCCGCTTTTTAATCGGTCACGAGAAGGTTTGGGTAATTTCTTTTCGAGGTTTCTGGAAAGCAGAAGAGTAGAATTACCATTATAGCTAACACAGTAGTCAGTTACATTTATTCAGTTTAAATATAAATTAGGAGATAAACTTCTATTCAATGTTAAATGCAAGTGTTCTGCTATTTTTACTTTTCCGGTGTAGCTTTCTCTTAAAATATGTCACTTGCTGTATTGCACTAGGAAATAAAACAATTTTAATCATAATTCTATTAAAAATATCTTAACTAAATACAAAACTCGTAACAATTTATGCACACATATAATACTGAGAGTTTATAAATTCATACGAAATTGGAGAAGAATGAAAAATGACAGTTATCAAAATGAAGAAACAAAAATATGCTTCAAAACTGAAGGACCATCCTGGGTGGTCACCCTCCCAAGTACTGACTGCTTGAATTACAGCTTGATTTTGGAGTAAGTACACCAACTTAGCATTTAACCTGTAAGCATTTACGGAATAGTTACACTGTCACTTTTCCCAATATTGTTGTAAAATCTCTTGAAGATTTTCCCCATAAATTTGACTAGCAGGAAAATATTATATTCTTCATGTATTATTTCATTTGATAATGTGTCTTAATGTAACATTTTAAAGTTGTTGAAATTTATGTAAAGAACTTTCACAGAGATAACCCCAAACAGTACAAGTATGGGTAATTATGAGATGTTGCATGGTCGTAAAAAAATTTATGAGAGCTGTGTTATATAATATATATTATTATACTGCGAAAAATAGCTAAAACATTGTTTTGAGCAGTGCAGAATAATGGTAAGTTCAACACTTAGAGATAAAGTTTTAATATGGGGCCACCATGTTAATTGATTATCAAGGATAATGTCGAGATACTTGGATTTGCTGAGGAAATTTTGGTGTCATACATAGTGACATATCCATGGATGATATTTCTTCTGTAGGTAAACATTACAGCTTGTGTTTTGTCCATGTTGATCTCAATTTTCGAAGTAGTGTGCCAGGATCAAAGTGCATGAATATGAAATTGTACGTATTGAATAGCTGTGCTAACAGAAAGATTTTAGATAAGGATTACAGTATCATCTGCATGTATAGCTAGGTATAGCTAGCGGTATTTATGTGACGTATTTCATTTGCATAAATATTGACCAATTTTTAAGTTTGTATCAAGAGTAAAAACTAGAAGGAATTTCCTGTGCCTATGTAAAAAAATGCCATATCCGTTTTCTATTTCTAACACCAGGGGCAACATATATTTCCTAGAAGTATTCTTTCTTAGAAAGACCACTGAAACCTGGTAATTGGGTTTGAGTTCGAATTTGGGTAAGAGAGCTGGCTGCTTATGTGTTTTCATAATTTTCTATATGTATGACATAAATATCAGTCAGTATCCATTAGAAAATGTTGCTCAAAAACAATCCTTTTCTCTTAAAGATCTCTCCCCCCCCCCTTCGTGTGCATTATTGTTTTAGTTAAACAACTCTAGAACTAATCTGAAACATAAATGCCCATATGCTGCACTGTTACTCGGGTTTCAAAATGCTGTTACTAGTACCATGTCGTGTATAGTTCACCCCATCAAAAGGAAAGTGTAAGTTCTTAAAAGAGTGATATGAATAATACTGAATTTCTTGTTGGGTCTTCAAAATCAGAATTATTAGAAATGTTGAGCATTTAATGAAGTTTCAGAAATATGTCTGAATAAATCTTTGGCACAATATCAGTGAAAGTGCCAATTGTCTCACTTATGTCAGATGAAATTGGGGGGAGGAATAATTTGATTTCAATCTAAATTTTTCAGGCTTATCAGATGAAATGGAAGTAATTTTGTTACAGAACTAATCATGTAGTTGTCTTGCTGAAAAGAACAAATTAATATGTAGCAACTGATGTTTATTTTGTTTTCATCAATGGTAGTCAGTGTGTGAAAGTTAATAAAATAGTTGTGTATTGAAAAAATACTTTTTCCCCCCTTTTAGGCTAAAAATGTTACACTTGCTAGAACAAAAACACCTTTGAGAAGTGTAAAAATCAAGCAGTTTGGTTCAAAAAGTAAGACTTCAGTTCTGATTAATTTTTCTTTGAAAATATGAATTTTTTTTGTGATTAACCAACATACTCTTTCTTTAATATTGTTAAATATTTAGTAAAGATTTTTAAATTTATATCTGTTGCAAAGTGATCCATAACTGTTGTCATATGATTAATTATACTTTATTGCTTGTGTAAATAAGTCACTGCTAATTGGTCACAGAAATAATTCTGATAAATCAAACAGAAAAAATGATAAAAATATGAACATGTGTATTCTTTGCTGCATCATCAGAAAGAGGGAGCAGTGTGTGATATATGGTCAACCAATTTCTAATCACATTTTGGATTACAATAAACACCTTAAGTTGTTGTTTTCTTGTCCATTATGGAACAATGGTTGCCAAAGCCTACTCCAAAGAGAGGTTGGACTTCTATTTTCCACCCCCAATTTTGAGGGAGAGCATCCCGGGGAAGGGTGGATCCAGGGGTCTCCCACCAACCCACATGAGAGGACTTTCAGCTTGCCACATATATAGAGTGCCCCCATGCTACACCAACACTATACATTTACAAATATCCGTGCCTTCTCCGGGATCGAACTCGGGCTCTTGGGTACCATAGTCAGCTTCCCTAACCACTGTACCGTCTGGGCGACAACACGTTAAGTAATTCTGGAATTAAATCATCAATTAAATCTTCAATTAAATTTTAAAAATTATTCTTTTACACCTGTCTCAACACTACTACAAATAAAAGATAACTTTAAAAAATAAATAAATAAATAAATAAAAATAAAGAAGAA
>KK117696.1:310215-359762 GCA_000611955.2 Stegodyphus mimosarum
TATTTAACATATCTAATACTTCATTGTAGAATTCTTGCTGATTGAAATAATTTCATCTTAAGCAGTCAGTATCCACCTGTTCAAATGGATCAATTTTTTTACTAATACTGTATTTACTTTGTATTTTTCCTTCTTATTTTACTAATTTTATCATGCGAAATCTGAGAGGATAAAATTACATGAATAATTTAATTTTTGAAGGATATAGTTTCAGTAAAAACATAACAAATGAGAAGTAATCATGGATAGACTATCCATAACTATCAGAATATTATTTGTTTAAAAGAAACCTGCATACCAATAAAAGTGCATAGTAATATTAACATTACCAGTATCTAATAATCTATCTTTGTTTCTACTTCTTGCGTCTTGAATCTTGCCCACTCGCATTGTTGTCCACTGCTAGACCCTAATCCTCAAGTCATTGAATGTTGCCGGAATTGCTGTCTGTGTCCTCTGCTATAGCTTGCAAATCGTTGTCATCATTTTCATCATCACTCAGCCTGTTTTCCCATCTTTAGAACCATCATGAACATTAAATATCCTTGTTTTTTTGAAGCTCTTCACTGTTATTGCTTCACCAATCAGAGCCCATATACCTAAAATCCATAAGTAAATCAATTAATTAAATGAAACCAATTAATATATGGGCGAATCTTTTAAAAAATTTATTTCAGAATGCCTTAAATAAGAGGAAAATTACTTTTATTACTAAAAAAATTTTCAGAAGCATATGCTAAGCTAAGGGGGAAAATATACAAGTAAATATGGTACAACAAATTGCATAACATTTAAATGATCAATTATTGGAATAGTAAAGGTTGAGTATAAATTAAGGAAGAAAATCAGTTAAATGTATAACTAAGAACTTTGATCAAATTACCTACAGAGTGATCATTACATGATTTGTGTTTCTTATAAATATCAAAAGTTATGTATAGAAAAATGAATTATGTTCAATAGCTAAAATTATTTCTTAATAATTAAAAACTGAATGATCTATTAATTTACAAAATACTAAATAAAATTCATAGCGTAGAAATAGAAAAACTATTTCTATAAATGGAAATCATCTTGCTGAATAAATTTACTGTTGTTATGGTTGTTTTTGCTATTTATATACATTTGCTAGTAAGCCTCCGCTATTTTATAACAAATCGATTAGTGAACCCAGAAAACTCACTGCAGTATGAAATGCATGGGAATAAGAATGGGATAATTAAAAGTATAAAATAAATCTGAATTTAAATTTGTATATACATTTTGAGACTTATGTAAGATTTGGCATCAGGTTTTTCTATCCACCATAGTTACTAACCTTTGAGATAATTAAAATAAAATTCTGGCTCAAATCATTTTCCATACTCAGTCCTTTTGAGATACGTAAAATTGAGGTATGCAAGATTTTGTCTCAATTCAAATCCCATACCCTAAATCAGGGTTGTCAAACTCATAGGTACACTTGGGCCACACAAACAAGGTTTAACTTTAGGCGGGCCGCAAAAAAAAATCAATATTCATAGAAACGTAGATTTATTTTGAAAAATACAATAATAAACATATATATATATTTATATAGAAAAGAACAAGAAAAATTTAATGTTTACGTCCTGATACTTGACATCTGTTCTCTGCTATTATCTTTCCTATTTCGGGAGAAATTTTGTTTGCAGTGATAACTTTCAACGCTGACTCAAGGTGAGCATCATTAATATGGTTTCTAATAGGAGACTTATTACCTTTCATGACTGAAAATAACTGCTCGCACCGATAAGTACTACCAAACATGGAAATAATTTCATATGCGAATTTTTGAGTATTTTCAAACCTGACTGGTAAATATTTGTAAAATTCAGGCACGCCCACTTCAATGAATTTTGCTTTCAAATTTGAGTTGCATTGAATCTCGATCACCTCCATTTGCATATGGCTGGGTACTGAGTCAATACTTATTGAGAAAATCGAAGAAAACAAAAAAAAAATTGTCTTCGAGGGAACTAAAATCATTAAACCTCGTTTCAAATTCAGTTGTTAAATTTGCAATTTTTTCTGCGTATTTTTGATACGAACAAGTATCATCTAAACTTGATTTGTTCATGCTGCACGTCGGGAAGTGCGTCAAAATCTTCATAAAACAAACTTGCGTCTTGATTTTTCGTTTTTAAAAACTGACATATTTCTTCTTTCAAATCCCAGAATTGTTTGAGAACCTTGGAGCAAGATAACCAATGTACCTCGGTATAGTAGGACAAACCCGAATATTCACTATCGAACTCGCTTAAGAAAGCAGTGAATTGATGCTGATTTAAACTTCGAGATCTTATAAAATTTATAACTTTTTTTATATATGAGAAAACATTCTCCATATTTATTACTTTCGTGCATAGAACTTCTTGATGTATAATACAATGCATATGATGAATGTTTGAACCGTGAATTTCACTAAGTTTTTTTCTTAGTAATGCTACGAAGCCCTTGTTTTTCCCGGTCATTGATGGAGCGCCATCTGTAGCTACAGAATTTAATTTTGCCAAAGGTAGATTGTATTTCTGCAGAAGTCCAAAAACACAAGTAAATATATCTTCTCCTGTGGTAGTACCAGGCATCGGTATTAGTTCCAGTAATTCCTCAAAAATGTTAAAATTCTTGTCACAAGAACGAAGAAACACTACAGGCATCGGTATTAGTTCCAGTAATTCCTCAAAAATGTTAAAATTCCTGTCACAAGAACGAAGAAACACTGCTAATTGAGCTTTGCCACTAATGTCCGTGCTCTCGTCACAGGCAATGGAGAAACTTTCGAAACTAGATGATTTTGCTTTGATCTGATCACTTAAATTCGTGGCTAAATCAGTAACTCTTTCTGCGACTGTATTTCGAGACAATGAAATTGATTGAAAAGCCTTCACATTTCCAGGACAAACAATTTCTCCAGCTTTCATTAGGCATTTCTTGATGAAATCCCCGTCAATAAAAGGCTTCGAATGTTTAGCTATCAACTCGGACAAGACGTAGCTTGCATGTAGCACCGCTTCACTTTCTTACAATACTTTACTAAACATGGACTGTTGCTTTTTCACTCCTAACTTGAGCTCTTTCAACTTTTCTTCTCTCATTAATCCTTCATAATTGTTATATTTCGATTTGTATTGTTCATAATGACATTTAATATTATATAACTTTGGTACATTAATAGTATTATTACATATCAAGCAGATTATTTTATCTTTTATTTCACAGCAAAAATATTCTAATTCCCATTTTACTTGGAATATTCTATGTTCGTCAGCGATTTTTCGTTTAATTTTACTACCACTTGGTTTTGATATAGACATACTGAATACAAAGGGCTGGAATAAACACGGTTAACGTTAAAAAGTTAACAAAAATTTATTCTTTCCACAAGAGATAAATCAAAATGCTGAAATATTTCTTCAAAAATATTCTAACAATATCACAAAATGTCAAACGTTTAGCAAAAATCAATTCAAAACAGAGAAACTAATTCTATCTCACAGCGAAATCGCTACAAATCAATCACAGCATTAAGTAAACAAACAGTTCGCTAGAACTACAGCTACTACTGAGATGAGTTGTTTGTTCTCGGCTTTTATAAGCTTTATAATTAATTTCTCGAATATACTGGAAACATCTATAAATATCTGGATTTTTGTGGATGGCAACAGCAATTACGAGATATTTATTTATTAGGTATTAAATGCACGCGCTGTTCTATTTTTAACCTACCAACGCAGCTGTCTTTTCAAAAATCATCTTCGTTTCTATGGTAACATGAAGCAAATCTAATTACAATTCTAAATAAAAAAACTAACTAAATAAATAACTATGAAATCTGTAACAATATGAATTAAGTAATAATTAATAATAAAGCAAAGTGCATGCACATGCATGCACCAATATATCGTACAAAACTATGATTGGAAAACTGAGACCATGAGTTCGGCCACATTCGCCTATCGGGGGATGTGTACAAGTTCTGAGTGCACGTGTCCCCCAAAAGCCGAAGGTAGCTGAACGCAAGTTACTCACACGCATTTGTAATTTAAGTAGTGTGTGTGTCAGCTCGCTGTGAGTAATCTAACAACACTAAATAAATTATCATAATTACTTAGCAGTAAACATTTCATTTTTTTCTTCGTTGATATGTTATTTTATTATTATATATTATTATTTGGCGATATATGGGCCGGGCCGCAAAAATATTTGTTGTGGACTGCACGCCCGCGGGCTTTGAGTTTGACATCCTTGCCTGAAATTCATACCCATACCTGAAAGCAAGATATAGCCTAAGCTTGTTCATGTGTGGTTTAAATTAAAGTGACCAACCAACATACCTGTGTGCTGTCTAATGTTCGACCCTTGTTTTCAGTTCCCCATGATCTGTGTTGAATTTTTTTTTTTATGTGTTAGTATTGATATTGATTTGTTCAAAACACTGCCAGAACTAAACATCTTTTGTTTCTGAATGTTGTTTGCTTTGCATATGGATGAATTACCAATTTTTGACTGCCGGTGGTTTCTTGCAGACTATTTTTGATTACCTTCATTTTCATGCAATTGTAAACATTCATCAACTGAATGCATCTATGCCACACACTTTTTTGTCTCTTCAACGTTCTTCTTAATATGTCAATTTTTTATCTCCACCTTTCTGAATCATTTTCTGTAAGGTGCTTGTGTCACTGTTAATATGGGAAATAATAACTCACATAAACAATAACTAAAATAAGCAACTCATGCCTTAAAGCTTGTTTATTTCATAGTATCATAAAACTAACATAAAAGAAAGTTTGTAGAATACAAATTGTAAAATTAGGGTTTTTAACATCCTATTGTTAAAGGCTTTTAACATCCTATTGATTGTATTATTGGAATCTGAAAATTCACAATTTTAAAATACCATCTTGCATATTTTCCAAAATAAAAGGCAGACATCTATTTTAAATTACTTTACAAATTGCTGCCATCCTCAGCTTTAAAACAAGGAATAATTAAGTTAAGCATTTTGATATTCCCCAGTATCCTCAAATAGTGAGTTAATATATTGGTGTGTTAACAGTTCATACAAACTTTGTGAATAAACGTGCCAGATGTGCAAAAAAATTAACTAAAAATTTTGAACCTTTTTTACAACTCCAAGCAGTTTTTGTAGGTGAAAATATCCTGGGCAAATCCAGATATCTTCATCAGTTTACATCCCAAATATAAATAATATAGTAACACTCTGTAAACATAAATATTGATCAACTGAATACTTCCATGACACTTTTTTTTTCTCTTTGCCTTTTTAAATAAGATATTTGTATGAGTTTTGTATTTTTCTCTGACCTGCAACATAAAATATTAGTGTACTTGAGGTGGAAGAATAAGTTTAGAAATTTTACAGCGCTTAATTATATCTTGGTTGTTTTTTATAGCAGCACAAATCAAATTGTATTTTTATATATTTCTGTGCCATATTAAATTAGATAGCAATTATAAACTTATGCCTTTAAATTTCGCTCATTACTGAAGGTAACTATTCTTTGATAACTAAAGTTTCCTTTTTCCACTGAAAATGGAATCAAATTGACAAGAGAAAATGTTTTGTGAAGAACTTTTTCAACAATTTTTACTTATTTCTCCTTTAAATGATATTACTGAAGTCACAAATAAGGTAAATTCAGTTTCAATATTTATTTTCTGTTTCTGTGATTAAATGAAAACAGAGCATTAATTTTTTTAATGAAAAGCTATATTTAGGAAATAAATGTCAATAAGTTGAATTTTTGAATAATGATCATTACATGGCCAGATAAGCTTATTTAGTTGCTGTCATTTTACCATTTAAATGAATTTTACAAAAGCAATATAACATATTTGTAAAGCTGTTCTGTTTATGTGATTGTAATTATAAATAATATTTTAATGCTGGAGATTTTTTTTTTTTTTTTTTTTTTTTTTTTTTTTTTTTTTTTTTTAAAATTTTTTTTTTTTTTTTAAAAAGTTTAATCTTAGGTTTACATATATTCATTATTTTGTTCCCAAATGAAATTTGACAATCTAAAAGATTAAATACATGATATGAAGAAGTTTGATTGTCTTCAAAATCAATTTTCTATACTTTCTGGAAAGGTGTTCTACAAATTTGCCATTGAAAGAAAGTTATTTATTTTAGGACATTTTTATCAGGTGAATAATACTTTGTTGAAAAAAGTAGCTTCATGATTATGTTTATATATAATATTGCACTGAAAAAAAATCTTTGTAACATTAATGTAATCTGCATAATTTGGAAAAAAATGGGGCATGTTGTTTAAAAGAAATAATGGTAATAAAAAAAAGACAACTAAAAAGCACTTTTAGGGTATAAATTTAAATAATATGTGATAATTTAATATTGTCGTTTTTCACAAATAGAAAATTTCAATCATGCATTGGTATTAAGTTTATCAAAGAAATCTGATGTTACAGCCTATTAAATTATACACATTTTTTGCTGCATTTCATTTGAACGTATTTCCTCGAATTTCATTAAAAATGTATTTCCTACTCAATTCAGTTCTCACTTCGTGGCAAGGCAAAAACATGTAAAAACTCAAAATATCTTCATTGAAAATTGAAGAATAAGAAAAACGTAAAACACCAAATACAATTAAAACAAATTTGCAATTAAGAGTTTCTATGCAAAAACAAGCAATTTGGCCAGTGGGCAAGAAAGCAGATTTTTTGGTGCACAAAACTGAAAGTTTACTTTTGGTTCCACTTGGCAAAAGCCAAAGTCCTTTATTCTGTCCTTACAAAGAAATGCCATGCAAAAAACATCATTAAATTGCATTGTGTAGCAGTTAAAATAGATTATTTTCATTGAAATATGATACCCAAAATTTTTTATGATTGCAGTACTTCCTTTACGTCATATAAGGAAGTAAAAAGAGGATTAATTCATTTCAAGGTAAAAAAGTATGTTTGTTTACAGTATGTAGATATTTAATAATTTCTCTGTAATACAATGATCTTTGTGTTCCTCCATCTGATTTAACTAAAGTTTCTTTCTTCAGAACATGTATTTTTAGTATTAGTACTAAATAGTTAAAATTAATAGCACAATAAATTATATATCTAAACACACACATACACATATAACCATATATGCATGTATATATACCCCCCCCCACACACACACACTGGTGGACAAAATTAAGAGATGGAACACTTTTTTCCAAATATCTTGAGAAATACTGGATAGAAGTAAATCAAATTAGGTATGGGTATAGCTTATTATATGACAATAATGTGCATAAAACAACAGCAAAAATACCATTCATTAGCATGAGTTATGGCCATGAGTCCAATGTTGTTCAAACTTGAGGTTGAAAGATGGCAGAAAAAACGTGGCTAATATTGCATGTGGTCACCACTGAGAGACAGAGGGCATGCATAAAGAGTAGCCATGCTGTTAACAAGAGAGTTCAGGAGTGCTTGTGAAAGTCACACCCACTTCTCCACCAAAGCAGTTTTTACTCCTGAATGGTTTTGAGTGGAGGTTGATGTATTACAATAGTCCTTCCAGAAGCATTTTAGGCATGTTCAATGTTATTAAGGTCAGGAGATTTGGCTGGCCAATCCATTTGACGAATATCCTTGCTTTCCAGAGAGTCATCAGCCAGGTGGGCCCTATGTGGTCATGCATTGTTGTCCATAAAAATGAAATCAGGGCCAACAACTCCCCTGAAAAGCCGTACGTAGGGCTCTAGGATCTCTTGCCTGTCCTCTGGGCATTAAT
Source organism: Stegodyphus mimosarum (assembly GCA_000611955.2). NCBI lineage: Eukaryota > Metazoa > Arthropoda > Arachnida > Araneae > Eresidae > Stegodyphus > Stegodyphus mimosarum. The sequence goes on from KK117696.1 coordinate 318,002, forward strand.
GAAACCTGTGTCAAACACATAGGTGATCCCTACCCAGACCATCACTCCTCCACCATCATAATGGTCCCTTTCCATGATGTTGCTGGGATGGTATCAGGTCCTATATTCCCTTAATATCAATAATCACTGAGAATCAGGCTATAGACTGAGTATGGACTCATTCGTGAAGAGAACATTAGCCCTCTGAAGTTGTGTCCAGTGTTGGTCTTGTATGCACCATTGTAAACCCTCTCTTTTGTAGAAGGGAGTGAGTGGGATGCAAACTAAGGGCTTTTTGGCATACAGTCTTGTCTCATGGAACCTTCTGGTGACCGTCTTCCTTTAAACTGATGTTCCTGTGATAGTAGTGAGGTCATGAGACAGTTGAGTGGCTGTAGATGTCCTCCGGCGCTTGGCTGAAAGTACCAAATACCAATGAGTAATGGTCTTTTGGACACTGTCCCACTGATTTTAAACTGATTCCGCAAATTAAGGCTAACACTTGGTGTTACATCCAGTTCTCTTACAACCTGAGCTTGGGATTACCCTGCCTCAAGCCTACCCACGGTTCTCCATCTCATAACTCTGGATATGGACTTTTATACCTCCTGCTGGCGTAACGATGCCCACGGGAACACATATACTCATCTTAGTAATCCATGCTTTATCTGGTATTTTAGAAGAAATGTCAGAAAATGTTTTTCATCTCTTTAATTTATCCACCAGCATATTATATGTATATATATATACATATATATTGAAATTAAGTTTTGTTAGGCTCATAGAAAATTTGCAAAAAGAATAAAAATAAAATATAGGCATTGGAAAGCTTATATTTTATTTTTATTCTTTTTGTAAATTTTAATCTAAAACACATATTTTATAAAGGGATAAGGAATTACATGTCTTGAAATTGTAGCATATACATTGGCTTTTCATATAATAATTTGGTTCTTTCTTCATTTTTTTACAGCATTCATTCATACTTTTCATGCCATGTCATATTGAATCCTTCATTATTTTAACAATTTTGTCAAGGAATATGTAAAATTTGGATGTTTTTCTTTATATTAAATTTTGATAAACATATAAGCTTTCATTTACTGCCTTTATGATGTATTTAACTAATTAGATTAAGTTAAATTTTCTGTTCTACAGAGAAATCTAAACCTGTAAGACCCATTGTTTCATCTGAATCTGCAAAGTCCCCTGCTAAATCGGAACATGGGAAGTCTTCTATTAAATCTGAATCTTTGGAGTCAGGTGTTAAATCTGAGTCTAAAAAGTCTGCAACTAAACATGGATCTCAAAAGCCTAGTACATTGAAGTCACAAAAACCTAACATCACACCAGATTTGGAGAAAATTAGCAATGCTTCTGAAACTTCTCCTGTTGCCTCTGAAGTACAAACAGAGGCTAAAGAAAGCATTGTGGAAAAGGTAGTTGTTTCATTCCTGAAATCTGAGTGCTATTTTCACATAAAACTTTTGTTATAAAATAAAAATTACAGTTATTGACTTTATTGCAGAAAGTTTTCTGAGACTTCCAAATACCACATTTATTCTGAAAATTTTATAAATTTGTTAACCCTATTCTATTTGAAAGCATTTATCAGTATAGAAATATAATTAAAATTTCTTTATGTTTTTGAATACAAGCATAATGTGCTAAAAGATTTCTAACTGAATACTGATAAATTGCACCTATATATAGAATGTGTAGAGCTAATGCTGATTGAACAACTGTTTATAATTTTTAATTTTGTTCACTCAGGATGTTTGTAAATGTAATCAAAAGTTTGTCATCAGTTTTTAAACTTCTTCATCATAAGCTGTTGATTCGAATTTTGTAAGCAGACTGTTTGTGGATTACAGTACAATGTAGGGAAGTAGTTTTTTTAAAGTTCAGTTTAGATTCTTTTTTAAATTTAATGTTTAAGCAAATTTTTTGTACTAACCTTTTGAGTATGGGTCATAAACGCCATAAAAATTTTTAAAATGACAGAATTTCTTGTATCTGATTCTTTTCCTTCTTCAGGAACTCCCTTGCTTTTTGCAATAGTGGTTCTCCTAAGTAGTTTCATTCATGCCAAGAGAGTTACATTTGGTTCGCAAAAGGAAGGGAAATGTAGGGATTGTTGACTAATGCTAAGAAGAGTACACTTAGTTCACAAAAAGAAGGAGAATGTAGGGATTATTGATTTCATGATATATGAATGCAGTCATCACAAATTCTGAAGTTGCAAGGAAAAAAAGGGAGATAAAGAAAAATCAGAACCTTAATAGAAAGAGTTTTGATATGTGGTTAAGTCTCCAGAAACATAGTTCACTCATCTTTTTAGCTTAGAAATGGGAGAAAATAATGACCATTAAAGTGGACATACCTGCCCTTTCAAACAGGAAATACTAAGGCCAATATAATGGTTAAGGTTAAATGAAATTTGTGTGAAAGTTTTAATTCTTTTGAACAGGAACAATGTACTCAGTGCAAAAAGAAATAACAATCAGAAAAATGGCTGTTGAATTTATTCACAAGTGCAAAAGGACAAATTCATGTGTTACTCACATACCTGAGTTGCCGTGTAAACACTTTTGGGCAATATTGTGTGGCATTGCGCCATCAGTACTTTTTCACAACTTTTCAGTAGGGGTGTGGATAACCAGAAAATATCTTAAATTATTATCTGAATGTGGAAATTCAGATGTCCAAATCAAAGTTTTTTAGCTAGTTTTTAATAATTTTAATACTTCTTGTAATATCAACTCACTGGGGAAAAACGTATATTGCATGGTAATTTTTCGAACTTTATTTTAGCAGTTTTTATAAAAATATTTATGTGTGTGTGTTTATATGAGTTATTTATATTACTGAATTTTTTCAGGATATTGCTGAAAATACTGTATCTAATGAAGGTAGTCAAGAAAATATAGAGGATGGGAAGTCCAAAGGTTAACATGCTTCATTTCGTGAAGTTATTTTTCATTCATAACTCAGTATTTTTATATATGTTACTAAGCTATGGAAAATTTTACGTGGTATGTAAAATGAACTTACATGATAATACCACAGATAACAAATTATGTGAAAACTGTTTCCATTTTTTACATATTGAAAATGCAAAATCTGACCATTTTTTACATATTGAAAATGCAAAATCTGAAGCCTCCTACAAGCCCCCTTACTTTCAAAAAATGTCAAAGTAATGCTCTATTCTGGTTACTTCATTTGCAGTTTATGATATTTTACTATTAGTTTGTAACAGACAAAAGGCAAATGAATGAGTTTTTGAATATGATTTTATAGAAATGGGAAGAAGAATATCTAGGACAAAAAGAACATATATGTATGTTCAATATGTCTGTCTGCCAATATGTTCAGTATGTATAAATGATCATTGTTCTTTGTATCAGTAACACAGTCAGTCCGACAGTAGGTTGAAATTACCATAATTCTACTAAAGGTATTCTATAAGTCTTTCTAATTTTTGAAAAGTATTAGATTTGAATTTATCCCTTAAATCAGTACTTCCTAACTGATGTGCTGCAGAAGAACTGGAAGTATACCACCAAAAATTTTAACCACAAAGTCTTGGTTTTGGTTTCCGGTATTGGAAGCCTAGGCTGAAAGTGATAGTGGATACTTTGATGCAAACAATATTTCATGAAAAAATCACTTAAGTTTACGTAATGATGGCATGACTTCAGTGACAGGAAAGATCAGAGGTTTGGTGTCTGAAATTTGGTCCGAAAATTCTGTTGTTATAATAATGTGTTGTGTTACTTATATAAAGAAACTCTCATATAAAACGGTTTGTTTTTAGAACTAAAGCCCATATTAAATTATGATATAAAAATAGCGAATATGATAAATGTTCAGATCACTTCATTCATGTCTTCGTTGAATTTTTTATGTAACAAAATGGGATCAGAGCATGAATTTCTGTTGTTCCATAATGAAGTTTGTCAGCTATCAGCAGTGAGCTGTCCAGAGTTTATGAGTTTAAAGAAGAATAGAAAATACTTAGTAGCTCTTCTTAGTCACCTAAGTTGAAAGGCTATTAATTATTGGTTACAAAAAAATTACCTGCTGATATATTTGAATACCTAATAGAACTTAATCAAAAAAGTAAGAATCACTTGAGAAATATTAACTTGCATTGACGAAATGAATGGATTCAAGAACGAAATTCAATTTTGGAATAATATAGTGAAAAAAAATGTTTCCTTGAAGTATTTAGTAGGTTTTATAGTTCAAAATCTAGAAATAAACTACTAGAACTTAAGGATCAACAACTCTGCATGCTTGAGAGAAAGCTGCATCACAAATTGAATTAACGAAGACAAAGAAATCTGATTAGGTTCGAAATCCATTAGCATTTTCATTAGATCACAATGGGTTTGATTTTCTAATGAAAGCAAAGGAGGAGTTAATTAAACATAAAAAAGACCAGATTCCTGAAGTTGAGGTTAAGAATGTTCTATTACAAATTCTAGGTGGCTGGAAAAATGGAGATTCCATCTGTCAGTGAAAAAGAGCTATGGATATTATTTTTACCACTTGCATATGAGAACAGAGTGTCTCTTCTATGCTCACTATCAAAAATTAAAAAAGATAATTATTGAAAAATCTTGGTCATGAACTGCATGTAGCTCTTTCAGATGTAGACCCTGACATAAAAAAAGTTTTGCTCACAGAAACAAGTCCAAGTATCTCTTTGAAGTAAGAAGGTAATAAGAATATAAGTATTAACTGTGGCAAAAGAGAATTGCAGATTTATATTAATGCTTAAAATGCTTATTTCATCATTAAGTTATTATGGCACTAATAGTATTTCTTTTCTGAGTAACTAATTTTATTTTTGTCTCTGACAAGTTTATTAAATAGATATGTAAAAACTGTATCCAATATCAGTCATTAACCCATTAACCGCCCAAACTACAAGGAATGATTTTTTTATGCAAATAATAATTATTATTAAATTAAGTATTTATAACATAAATTTACACTGAAAATTAAAAGGAAAAGAAAAGTTAAAAAGTTGCACTTACATGTGAAAAAAATTGAGTGTTGCATTCGCGCAAGGTCAGCAGAGTAAGAATATGGATATTTAAGGAGTATGATTGTACTCGCATGAAGTTTTCTTTGAGTGGAACTCATGATTACATTTTAGCTGTATAACTTTTTATAAGTCTACAAATTACTTTACTTGTAATTGATTTAATATTGAAATTTACGTTGTATTTCTTTTACAAATACAGATTATTTTAAATTGAAAAATTCAAGCATGAAAAGCTTCACTACAATCATGATGTAAAGCTACATTACATACTTTGCATCTATAAACATTCTGGCTATGGCATTCTTTACAATGAAGTCTTCTGTTATCCTTGGACTTTACAGTAAAATGTCTACCTTCTCCATACAGTGGGTTTTTGAATGCTGAATTTGCTAGGTTTTCCTGTTCCTGATCTAATTCTGGCTAATTCTATTTTCTCAGTAGGAGTTTGCAAAAGGAATAATGCAATCTCTTATCTAAAATCTAAAAGAGACTATTTATTTTCTGCAATAGAAAGTAATGATATTTTCCATGCATTTGTCAAGGATACATCAATGTAATTACTAAATATTGGCTGGCCACCACCATTTTTTGCCACGAACTCTTATTCTGTAATTGGTTACTAAATTGTCACCTAAATCAACTTCTCCCATTTTGGCATTGCATTGTTCAATAAGATGAGGCTGAGGTACAAAAACCTTTTTCCTTTGCATTCTTGAATAATGGGAAATACTTTTTACAGTCTTAATTTTTCCAAATGTTGAACTAACAGTTACAACTGAATAGTCATTCCATCGGACAAAAATTATTTTGTTACCCTTGTCTTTCTTATGTACACATTTCACCATTTTTAGTAAGCACACTTGTATTTGGTTTTCTTGCATTGTTCCTGTAGCACTAAAACCTTTATTTTTTAGATGACAGGGAAGATGAAATGATATAAAGAAGTTATCAAAATAAACTACATGATTGGCAGGAGTTTCAACAACACCGAGAAAATTTATTATCATCACCTCACTTCCACCAAGACCAAATTCTTCATATTCTGATAATTTTGGAGCTGTCAACTTACCTGAATAAATATCAAAGTGAAAAGCGTATCCATCAGTTCATGCCACAGTTCATGCTTTGTATCCAAATCTTATAGGTTTCCCTTTTCAAAACATCTTTGCCGATTATTTGCTCACCAATACTTATATTGTGGGAAAATATACCAAATTGTTGGAATTTATCTTATTTCAGTTGTGGGAAAATTTATCAAATTGCTGAAATTAGATATAATCTCACCTTATATAATTTATCAGTGTTGTCAGTTGTTAACTAAATGCAAATTCTGCTTCATATTCCTGTGCTGCAAACCTGACATCAGTTCTCATGCAATAGATACAGAAATGTTCCAAAAAAAAGACACCAATACATTCCTTCTTGGGGTAAAGAATGATATCCCGTAAGCAGTAATATTCCAATAAATCTTCTCATGTAGGCTTCAGATGCAATAAATTCTGGGTGAATTTTTTGCTGAGTGTATATATTTGACTCTTCAATGAGAAAAGAGTAAATGTCTGAACCCCCCCCCCCCAAAAAAAAAGAACAAAAAACTATCTACTAGTTTTACCTTTCATTTTGTCTTTTATAATTTCTATTCCATCTTTTTCTTCATTTTTTGCTTGAGACATAATTGATTTTATTTTTTTATTTTACAAATGCAAAACATTAGCCATTAGTTCATGGGCTCTCCATTACTTTTTATTACATGTCTTCATATTAAGAAAGTGCAGTAAAATTACTTAAATGTTCAGAAATCATAAGTGGTTTGGAGTCACACAAAACACAGTGTGGGGAATCCATCACTCCAGCTCCTTGGGGGGGGGGATCTCGCAAACAGTCATGTCCAGTAGGACATCTAAATAGAACTACCACTGTCTTTCTTGGAAAACTGGGAATGAAAGTTCTCTCTTCTCCCAGGAACCTCGTTCTCTTATCCATAGCATGTTGAATCACAGCCTGTTTAAGAATTTTTTTAAAAGTCAGGTTAACAAACAATTTGGCCATATGAAAGGAAAGTTGTTGATTAATGCATTGCATTATCAAAGTTCCTTTCTTAATCATTGTATCACCTTTTTCATTGCCCATAATTCCACAGCGGGCTGGAATCCATTGGAAAAAAATTCTGTGTGTGTCGCCTTAAGCAAAGGCCTACAATCTAAGATTCTTTAGGAACTACTTATTATTCAGAATTCTGATTATTCAGAAGGGCTTGGAGTGCACTTTTGGAATCTGACAGACTGCCTATACAAAAAAGTAACTACAAATCGACAGTTATTGAATAGCCACAGCAATGGTTCTGATTTCCCCATCAAAGAGTCAGAGGGCACCCCCCATTGGTAAATAGAAACTAAAATGCTTGCTATGGATACCTGCTCTAGCACTGCGCACTGTCTCTAACATAGAGTCGCCAGTGTAGACACACAGCCACTCATTTTGATGATAACAAACCCCAATAGTTTTTGTTGCGAATTGCGCTTAATCGCGAATTGCGCATTTAGTTTTCTACAACTCTTTGTATAAGATCAAGATTTATATTCAAATTCAAGAAGTCCAAGGCACAATGAAGAGGAGATAAAATTAGATAATCTCTCCTGTTAAAAAAATTACAAAATATCAGATTCTCTCTAAGCAGCCTGGATAAAGTCAATCTGAGTTTTAAGGTTCTAAGTTTTAGTATTTTCAAAATAATTAATGGGTAACATTTTCAAAATAATTAATGAAGAAGTACATTTTCAAAATAATTAATTCAAAAATAACTTTTAAACTTCTTATATTTTATCTTTTTCTTTGATTATTTAGCTACAAAGAAGACCTCTCCTATTAAAAAAATTGTGCATACTCGCAAAGGCAGACCTTTAAGAGTTTTCCCTAAAAGTGAGTATAATCTGTTTATTTAGTAAATTCTTAATTTCTGTATTTTGTTATAATTTTGCAACTTTCTTTGATTAGTTTTTCATTCAACATAAAAATTTATCATTCATCAGGAATTAAGCCTTTGTGTAATTGATTTTTGTGAAGGAAACATTAACTGCAAGCTGAAGAATTAAAAGGCACACATAGTTAAAGTGAAATAAAAACAAAATGTTCTTGGTTGACATGTTAAAACCATATTTAACTTTCATTTAAAATTGGTCAATCTAGAGTTTTATTTTGTTTTGATTGAATGCATATTAAATGAATGAAAAAGCATGTTTTTAAATCGATGCATTGCATCATTGATCAAAACAGCTGTAAATGTAGTTTTATTTAATTAAAATAGTGTAATGTTTTTAAGGCTTGTATCTGACAAGGAAATAATCTTGTAAATAAATGACATTTTAATATTTGCTTTTGTTTTGCTGACTAGCATTTTTAAAGATGTTTCAGTTTTTTTTAATCAAAGTAATTTTCCCCCCCAGTAAACCAAAGTATAAAGAATGCCAACTTTAGTGCACTTCAACGTCTGCATATATTGTTATTTGGTGCCTCTGACAAGGTATATATTTTTAATGCTATCTAATTATTTTATTTAAATATTATTTTAAATAAAATATTTGATATTTTATTATAAGCCGCCCAACCAGTATAGTGGTTAACATCACTGGCTGCCGTGCCGAAGGGTCCTGGTTCGAATCCCGGTGAAAGCATGGATGTTTGTAAATGTATAGTGTTGGTGTGGCATGGCAGCACTTTAAATATCCGGCAAGCCCTCTTGTGTGGCTTGGTGGAAGGGTAGAGGGGTGGAAGACAGTTGCACCTGCCCTCCCTGCTCTCCATCAAAACTGGGGCCAGAACTGAGCCAAATCGCACTGTCACCTCTTAGGTGCTCAAGGCTGTTGCCAACGACAGGCGTAATCTAGCGCTCCTTGCCACGAGGAATTTCATGGGCTTGGGCTGACTTTGTCAGACAAGTGAGCATAAACAACAACAACATATTTTATTAATTTACCTATTGAGTTTTAAAATCTTCATTAAATTTTATATTTTATCTGCATTCGAATTTCTTATGCATTATAGACCGCATGTAATGATGTATACTTTAGTAAGTTGCAAAATATATTTTATTTTTGGAAATGTATATTTTTGTGCAGTAACTTTTATGTATCATTCATAATAGTAAGGTTAATTCAATATTAATTATTCAATCTTGAAATAAGAGTGGGGTAGTTTTTTACTAATAATAAGTAGATAATTTTTAATTCTACTTTTATGTGAAACTTGTACTTAATATGAAGTTAAAATTTTTTCTTATGTAGAATAAAATAACAGTAGTAAAACAATGTTGCTGCATTTACTATAATAACAACTTCATCAAATTTAAATGGCTGTTCTTTAAAAAAACATTTATTCTATAAAATTATTAAAAATATCCTGAACCAGTTTGTAAATTTTTAAAAGCATGTTATTCAGCCTTATAATCTTCTGAGTATTTCCCACTTTATTTGATAGATATTAAATAGCTTTTTTAATATGCATTTAAAAAAATTCCTTGCCATCTAGACCATCGTGGCACAGATTAGTCTAGGGTCTTTGCAGTGGTTAAATGATGTCATGTGCATGTGACAAGCAGGCTGTGAAAAACCCAGTCAGACTATGAGTAAAGAGAATCATTTGACCTGTCAACAAGTAACAGCAGTGAATGGTTCTTTGCCCACTCCAAAGATAGGTGGCATTTTCATCATAGAATTTTGTTTGTGGCTGAATCATTTCCAGCAGTTTAGTGGGAAAAAAAGAATATCTAGTGTCACAATGTTTATTATCTGTCCTGCCATTGACAGCCTGCCATTATCTTCATTTGTAATGGTGTCATGAGCAAGGAAAAGTGTAGACTGCCATAGACAGAATTTGTGTCATCTTATATGAAAATTACATATATTCTTTGAAAACCAATAATGATCATTTTTAAGCATGAAGGCCTTGTAAGTAGCACTTAGGTTCTATCTTTGCTGTGGAGTAGCATACTTTCCCAAATGCTGGTGTGATGATCTAGAAACATAGCTGATCATCTCTAGCAGTGATATAAAAGGTGCTAAATCTCAACAATATGTGTAGGGCATCCTATCGTCATATTTGTTGCTTCCTGATGCTCAACCTTTCACACTTTCAGAAGGATATGCTTGCTTATATACAGCAAGTCTTTCCTGAAATGACTTCACCAAAATGACCTGCTTTGATCACTAACTAGTTTAGTTTTTATGGGATCAGCTTTAATAGGCTATAAGTGTGTGAGATTTATTGTCCTAGAAGCAGCAAGTGTGAACAGTGAGTTGCAAAACATCATATGGAACATGCGAGCATTCATGCCACTTTATGTTTTATACTGTGTTCTGGCTAGGGGTAGCCCAACTTTGTTGTGTAATACAGTATCCTTTGAATTATACTGTTTTCTCCTATGGATTTATTTTTTCACTGTTATGTTATAATCAGTTATGTATATCAAAATTAAATCCATGCATATAAAATTGTATTACATTTCTACAACATTTGGGCCCGATTAATATTAAATTGATGTTCTTCTCCATTTGTAACAAAGAAATAGTTGAATTTTTTCCAATGTCTGATTAAAAATTATGTGCATTTTATTCATAAATAGCAGATTTATTGTTTTGTAACGTTTTAGGCCGAAAATTTGAAAGGAAACATTTTAGCCTTTGGTGGCTTCCCATTTCTAGAAGGCTCAGAAGAGTGGAAACAAAAGCATTTTTTGCTATCTCTGTAAGCATTTTGAATTTGCATAAGTACTATATTTTTGTTACAAATTTATTAGAAATATTTGTTGCATTTTGCTTTTCCTTGCATTGTTCCATTTAATTGCTTATAAATAAATTTTGTTTATCTAAATAAAAAAATTCTGAAAATAAATTTTTCGCTTGTTATAATGAAATGTATTCAGTCTTGAAGTAAACATATATTAAAAAACTTTTACATGAAATGCATAAATGATAAACATCACCCATTCTTTGTCTCCTGAAAAAATAATTAAAATGCAGTTTCACAGGACATTGCATTATATGTTGTTTTAAAATATTTTACTTCATTTTTACCTTTAGCTTTCAGAAGTGTTTGTAGTTTAGAGTTGTTTGTAGTTATCTGAAATAGCTCTGCTGTCTTTAATTCAGACAAACAAGTTTCTGCTATTTAAAATGTTATTTTTTGTTTAAAATACACTTAGTAACACTCTTTATACTTTTTTAAGGTTAGCTCAAAATACTCTGCGCGAATACTTGAATTTACTATGTATAGAATATGGGGATGATGATCAGCCTACAATGATTAATAAACTGATGAAATTCCTTGCAGCACCAAATGAAACTACTCAAGGTGAAAATTTGTATTTGTTAATTATATTATTGAATTTACATTACATCATCTATGCACAGTAATTATTTATGTGATTTTAACTATTGTGATGAGCTTATTTCTTTCTTTTTATTACTTTGAAAGAAGCTGAAGCAACAGATATTGAAACTAAAGCTGTTTCACCTGAACTTACTAATAAGAAATCTGTGCAGCAACCTGTAAAAGGTAATTTTTTTAACCTTCTTTTCTCTTATGCATAAATTTTAAAATCAGGATGTCAGTTGTTAAAAACACTTATTAATGATAATAAAATATTTTACAGTTGAGCCATCCAAGAAAAAGGGGAAGAAAGTAAAAAAGGTATGATCATTGTAGTTGTTTTTAACATATTTAATAGTAATTATTTTACATAATTAAATGTTGTGTTGATTTAGTAACTCCGGGTAGCATTCATTTTGGGCCTTTATATATGTGCATGTGTTTGTGATAAATTTGGATGGATGTTGAGAGGAGTATACTCCAGTTAACTCTGAAAGTCGTGGCTGAAAAGGTGATAGAATTGACAGACATGTGTCTTAACTAGATGGAATTTTGGAACAACTAACAAATAACAGGGTAATTACAGCATGATTTTAATTCTTGGTGATTATTCTATGAAGACAACTTCTTTATTGGCATCTCAATTGGTGTAATCTGCACCTCACAATATTATATAAAAATAAATTACATTTTTAGACAAGTGATTAATTATTTGCTTGCGCAGCAACAACAAGGAGAACGGTATTGTGTGTTAAGCAGCTGGAGTTATTTATATGCTCGTCTCCTTTGCTTTAATCCCGAACAGTGATTAGGCAGGAGTTTACAGTAATGCAGATTACTGAAGGAAAATTAATGCTTGCAAAAAGGCACAGCACAGATCCTTTGAAGGGGGTTGTATCTAAATTTATGAACTAAAAGGTCTATTATTAAATAAGTTAATAATTTTCTTTTATATTGTATATCTAACATATATACATAGCTCAGAGTTTTTAATTTTCTTTGGAATTTATTTCATAAATTTAAAATTGAAGTAAAATCATGTAACATAATACCATGCACTACAGTTTTTCTAAAACACTTTGCTGTGTAGACATGAATATAATATGTACCTTATTAGCCCAAATATAAAATGTTCTCCTCTCTTCTTAAAATATATATATATAAAAAGAAATGGCCACTGCAATCTAGCATTTTGAAAATAAATTTCTAAGCAACCCAAAACTTGATAGTCTGGAGTTCCTAAAATGCATGTTGATAATCATAGCTGTTCTGTGGCTTTATATTTTCCTTGCAATATATTGTTCGATGAGTCTGTGCTGATATTATTGAACATATGTGTAGGTGTTCAAAAAAAAAAAGATATGTAATATCATGTAGCATATTGAAGAGATTAGAAGAATCAAAATGCCATTGGAATGGTTTCATTACGTTGCCTCATTCAGGAAGGTATGCAGTTTAAAAAGTCATGTGACATCACTTCCAACCAAATAAGTTAAGAGACAGAGTAATATACGTAGGTTATTTGGAAAGTAAAGTCTGATTTCTTATAAAACATAAACCGTCACAGATTGTTTACAGTTTTCTATTTGATTCCTTATATGCTTCTGTATTTTTCTACATAATTTCCATATTTATTTAAACATTTATCATAACATTCTACAAACTTCTAAGTCATAGTTATCTGCCATATGTGAGGATAACCAGTCTTGAACTGCTTCTTGTACCTCATAATCTGTGGCGAAATGCTTGCCACTCAGAAACTCCTTTAGGTAGCAGAAAAAGTGAAAATCACTCATCACCAAGTCTGGACTGTGCAGAAGGTGGTCAGTCTGTTCCCATCCAAAAGATCTGATCAGATTTTGGGTCAGAATGGCATCTAGCATTATCGTGTAGCAACAAAATTCCAGACATCAGGAGGTCATGTCGCTTATTCTGTTTGCATGCCTAAGTTTAGTAAAGTTAGTACAGTAAATGGCTGCATTTGTTATTGCCCATGCTGCAGAAATTTAACTAACAAGATTCCATATCTATCCCAAAACCTTGCAGGTTGAGATTGGTTGAGCTATAACTTTGCGTGACCTTGACTCTGGTGACACCATTTCATTGACTGACATTTAGACTCTGAGGTCATGTGAGAAACCCATATCTCGTCCCCTGTGACAATTCTCTTTAAAATTTTAACACCTTCTTTATGATATCAGTTCAAAAAAGGAAGAGCACAAACCATACTTTTCATTTATTGTTCCTCAGTAAGAAGCCTGGGAACAAAGCGTGCACACAATTTATGAAATTGCCAGTTTTCAGAGACAATTTTGTGTGAAGTTATTCTACCCACATTCAAAAATTATAATGTTAAAATTGAAACCTTAAATCGCCAGTCTTCATAAATCATTTCATCCACGACATTGACCAAATCTTTTATGATCACCGATAGCCTGATCACAATTCATTATGGACATTTTCCTGTCCATCCTTGAAAACTGTTACACATTTGCATCACTCATCGCATTGGGGTCATACATGTCACTTTTCTATTGATGAATTGCTGTCAAAAAATGAATTACTGATCATATTTCAGAGTGAGTAACTGAATTGAATGTTTTAAACATTATGAACTGACATTGTACACACCACACTGCAACAATACCAATGCAAGTGGTGATGTTTGACAAGAAAGGAAGGCCAGGCGTCGATACATATGCACGTTTCAATGTTTGTATGATATTCCATTAGCTAAGGCAATTCTGACTTTCATTCCTGAATAACCCTCTTAAGTACCAGTTTTTCAATGTGAAATATTGCCAGTGAATATCAAAAGTAAAAGATGCTAGACCTTACAGACACAAGAGAAATAATATTAGTAATGTAGATGAATTGCCAAAGCAGCTCCAGTATGTAAACAAACAAAACTCCTGTGAATACATAGTTAATGAGAAATACACACATATCAGACAGTAATTATTGTATTTTCTTTACCATGGCTGGTGAAAGATGTAATATGTGTTACATTATTATGATGCAGTATAAAGTCCAAAATCTGGATGTCCAATATCCAGAATGATCCAAAATCTGGACTTCTGGACCACAAGCAACCTTAAAAAAAAATATATATATATATATATATATACATGCTTTACACAGGCACAATTAACATTTTTTCATGATAAAACATGGGAAGTCCTGAGTCTTAAATTTCACTTTGGCACTAAATAAAATACATCCATATTGTAGAAAGAATTAGTTATTAGCATAAATCTGTATGATCAATAATTTAGTTTTCCAACCACCTTTTTACTTGACAACCAAACCACTCTTTCTTATACACTTAATAACTTATATCCCTATAATAATAATATATAATGTGATCCTTTAAGTACTATATAATGTGATCCTTTAAGTACTTATATATAATGTGATCCTTTAAGTACAATATGATTTACAATAGGAGTAATTTATGATTCATGATTATTTTTTACTTCCATCACCACATTACTATCAACACATGGCAGCTTGAAAAGTGACCTCGTGCAACGATAACTACAATTTTTTTTTTAAAATATTAGTAATTGAATACTGAAGAATGTGGTAACCTTTTATGTTCACATTACGCTTACTGGTGATTAGACTTCAGCTAACTGCACTGCAAAATGCTGAAGAGAAATTTAACAGGAATTTCTGTCCGTATGCAAAAAATAGATTTTGTAAATAATATACATTTTGTGTTGTTTGAATTAACAATAACTGATTTGTTGTTTACATAAGCTTTTAAGTATATGTGGAAATTTATTTATTAGAACTTAGCTAAGCCTTAAGTATATGCAGAAAATAAATCTAAATATATATAATAAATTAATGTAATTCTGTCTTAATTTCTTCAAAGCATGTTAAAAGCAAGAGAAAATTTAGGAAAGAACACATCTCAGGCAGCTAATCTCACGACACATCACCAAATAGTGGCCACTAGTTGAATTTTATTATGATAGCTTTGAATTTTAAGACTTTTTGATTTCAAATGTAAGAGGTGAAATTTTCCAGTTAATGGAATTTATTGAGAAGTGGTAATAAATAATGATGATGTAACAGAAGTTTTTCATTGCAATAATAATGCCCCAATCATCAGCCAACTAATGAATGATGAAATCTGTAGTATGGCTCTAAATATAGAAAATACCATCAGCGATAATGAAGAAAGTCACAGAGAAGTTATTGAGAATAAAGAAATTTTGACAGTGTAGTGGGAATTCTCAATGCAGAAGTTACAGGGCTAGAACAATGGAATTTTGTAACTGATTGAGAAACTTATGTCTATTTATATAATTAAAGGGAAAGTATTTGCACAAAAAATGAAGCAATTTGTACAACTTGCATTGAAAGGAATGTTGTTTAGTAAAGCAAGCAAATAAATGCTCATCTATTTTTTGTAAATTTTGATTCCTTTAAGATTATAAATGCTTCATTATTTCATAAATCACTATTTTATATTTTTAATTTTATAATTTCCACATGTCACAGAATGATCTAATGACTGGAAAAATCTCAAATCCAGAATCACTGAAGTCCTGACTACTCCAGATCTTGAACTTTGTACTATATGTGACACTTTGCATTATTGAGTGATGTATTTGATGAGTTGGGTCCTGCAAAATTGCTGACTATTGATGTTAATGAAAGCAGGCTTGTGTTTTGGGATTGTAGACTGTTTAACATATTCAAAGATGCTTGTCATTATCTAAGTGATGTCTGAAGCTAACTGAATGTGCTCACTTTTGCATAAGCAAATGCTTTAGATGCAGAGTGGATCCCTTGTGGTTGAAAGGAAAAGGCCGTAAATTTCAAATCTGGCAGCTGCCAGAAGAAGAGAGAATATTAGGAACAAGTTTTTGGTACTCTTCTATTCATTTAGCTATAAGTGACATCAGTACGCCTTAAAATTGCTTATCTTCTGAAAATAGTGGTTCTCAAAACTATTCTAATGACATTTAGTTTCTTGTAATCTCCCCAATTGCATTGTAATATTGACTTTTTTTATGGGAAATACTGTATATATCTTTAATGATTTGAGGGTTATGGTAATTTTCCATTTATTTCTTAACAGAGCATGTACATATAATATATTTATAGTTTTATCTTTTAATAACCTTTCTTTTAAAATCTCTTTAACAGATTAGGTTCATATATACAAGAACAATTTATATGTGAACTTTGTCTTCTTTGTGAAATGTCATTACAAATCTAGGCGCGTTTTTCATATGTGTGAGGCTGTCTGTGAGATTATATTCAAGCCAATGCAATATTTATAATGTGTTCATTAAAGCTGAATATTTCTTAATTATATTGCTCATTTTAAAACGGATAAATTAGCTTCTTGATAATATTTTATAAATTTTATATATTTTTAGTTCTTTATTGTTTTTAACTAAAACAAATAAAATTATTAATCTTTTAAGATAAGTGACTCCCTGTTTTATAAAATTTTTCTTTCTTCCTTAAACCATCTCGATGTATATTTAAAAAATATTTTTTATGTATTTGTTTTATTTAAATGATGTATATTTCCTTTCTGAATAGAAATCAGAATCACGCCCTCGAAAAATGTTGATGAGTGATGCTGAAGTCAGACGCCTGGTATGCAATTTAAAGTTTTTTCTTATTAAAATATTTATCTTATAATTAAATAAATTTCCTATTGTTTATTTATTTATTCATTTCTGTCACATTTAAATTGACTTTTTTCATTTTTTAAAATTATTTTGTATTTAATAAGTGCCCTTTTTTATTTTTGGTAATGAATAAGTATATTAAGTATTCATAATTTTATCCATATAATTCTGTGTAATTCAATAATTATTATTCCTTAATTCATGTATTTATATTAATAATAATTAGTAATATATACAGAATTAATGATGCTTATGTTTTTAACACTACTACCTGCATAAAAAAGTAAGGCAATAATCTATAATGATATTTAAGATAATTTGTTTCTGTATATATTTGCATGTACTGCACTGCAAAAAAAACAAATTGTCCAAGTATTATAAAATTTGGAGGTACTGGTTGTCTGGGCAATGAGAGTGTGTACCTCAAAGTGATTGTTTCAAAGTTTATTTTAATATTTTTATGTAATGTTCAGACAATATTTTATTAAATTTTTCATACATACAGTGGCTCAAAGTAAAACTTGGGACACCAATTTTTGATACTTTCTGAAATTATTTTAATGTACTCTTATGTTAAGTACATAAAAATTCAAAAAACAATAAAGCAAAATCTTTTTGCATTAAGTTTGAAAAAATAAATCTTCAACAAGCAATGAAAAGTAATCTCAAAATCAGACTCAGACATAATTATTTTTGTTATTAACATGAATTATTTAAATGAAATTGAGTATTTGATTGGTACTCTTTGCTTGCTCTTAACATCTTTTAAACTGTTCTGCAAACAGACTAATTTTTCATTTTAATTAATAGTAATTTTTAACCATTCTTCTTTTAATGCCTTTTGAATTGGATATGGCATGATTTTTAAAATTTTTCTTTTAAATGTATTTGTAAATTTTCAAATGCATTTACACCTAGAGATTAAAGGGGCACACCTATAAAATGTGAGCAGTTACAAAGTGAGCACAGTCTAACATTTTAGTCATATTAGTCTAACGTTACTTCAGATCCTTGTCTTAATCAAAATGAAAACAATCATCTGTGTTTAGTTTTTAAGTATTCTTTTTAACATTTTCTTTCAGAATTTATAAATATTTGTTTTGATGAATTATTTAATCAATGATATGAATTTTACCTGGTCCAATGGCTGACACTGATCAGCATATCACTATTAATTCATCATCAAGTTTAAGAGTAATTTATAAATTTTTTCTTTATACCTTTCATTTGGCTTTCTTCAAGCATATGTTTGCCCATCTGAACAAAAGATATTAAAAATAAATTTATCTGTAGATAAAATACTCCTTCAAAATGAAAGTCTTTATTTTTATGAAGTTTTACGAATTCCAATTTTAAGTGATTGGTCTTGCTCGTAAAAGTTTACACCTCCCCCCATCCTGGCAATTCAGCCACCAAAATTATTTTGCTCTGAATAATTCTCATTGTTTCTTGATTAACTCTTTTTCCAAAATGCCCTTTTGCTTGCATAGCCAGTCTGGAAGCACTTAATTGTAGCTTTTTCTTTATTTTTCTTACAATCTGATCAGAATCTGTAAAAATCTTTTGTTTAACACCATAGCTTTAATATTTTTCAGTGGTGTTTCTTAAATAACTTGATGTCATGTACCATTGATTGATTTTTTCCTTTTTTTGTAACCCATCTTTAAAATGGTTTATTGTAAGGTAACAAATTTTTATATTGTTTCCCATTTCTAGTTAGAAAAATGAAAATTAGAGCAGAGAACAAATTGAAATATTATTTCAATACTGATAATTGAGCACTCATAAAAATTTTTTTAATTTGTGCATTTTAAATAAGAAAAATCACAAAGCATATGCTGTCCAACTCTTACTTACTTTAAGATTATATTTAATTTTTTATAAGTTAAATTTTTTTAATTAGTAATAGTTAACTATACCCTTGCGCTGTGATAAATCAATATGTATTTTGAATTTAGGTTTGTAAAGCTATTCTTTTTTTTAGAATTATTTCTTATATTGCAAATTGCTTTGCAAAAGGTAAGCATCTTGACTTATTTTGAGCCACTGTATCTTTGTTTCATAAACAAGCTAAAATATTTTTGTATTTTAAATGGTGCCAATATTTCATCTGTTAATGTATTTCCTTTTCAAAAAAATGTTTGATTTAACAAGAAATGAGAAAGAGGCAATACCTTTTTTGAAGAAAGGTGTAACGTGGAAAGTTGCAAGTGATGAAAAAGTATGTCTTCTGATAACTGACTCAGTGGTTTCTGAATATTATTTGTAACACCGTAGCAATTTACTCTTAAGCAAGAACTGACTTCGATTAAGTAGTAGGAGAAACAACCCAGTTTTTATAAAAATACAATTGTTGACTTAAACAGTTTTATAAGAGAGGTGCCTTCTCTACATCTAATCCAGGAATCAAATAAGTAACCCTGATAAAATTGTGAACATAAATGAAAATTTGTTTGCATCAGAAAAAACGAAGCCCCCTAGTTTCTTCCACAATATTGAACATTTGGCTGGTTATGCCAAGAAATTAGTAAAACTTTCTCATTCAGGCTGCAAATAGAAGCAATTATACCTGTGGCAAAAATTGTCGACCATGTATCGATGTAAAACAAAGCAACTGGAAGAGTAGTTTAGCAATATTGCACTGTAAACCGTAAATTTAATTTTTTTTTTAATCCGTCAACAGCTGCTCATAGACAAAATGTTGAGAGACTGTGGCACGCTGTTAAGTGATGGAATAAAAATCTACGAGGCAAAGTTCACCATCATCAGGAGCACCTTGCAATGTTCATTTTATGAAAGTCCTTGGAATGAGAAAAGGCTCCTGATGTCATATAAAACAGTTGCAGAAAAATGGTAGACAGAAAGTGTATCTAAGAAGTGAAGATGGCGATAATCCTAGTGTCAGATTGGTGTTAAAAAATTTGGGTTTGAAATAATAAGGAAGTACTCAAACTAATTATCTAAAATATAATATAAAAAAATTCTGATGATTCCCCCCGCCTCCTGAATTTCTAACTTCAGGTTTTTTTTAATAAATATTACAATACTAATGCTTTAAGTGACACTGAAGATGATGTGCTGTGGTGCAATAATGTAGATAAGTTCTGAAATTGAAGATATTGAAAGTGATAGTATATTTGACGAATATTGTCAGTACCCTTAGGTTGTTTATTATATTTTTATTAGTACCTGTTACGAAATAATTTTCTATTTTTGTTATTTTTCCAGTTTTAAAATCCTACTTGAATTCAAGGGAAATATTTTTTTTTCCAATTTTTCACTTTTAAAATCATATTGGGGCTTAAATTTAAAGTAATACCATATTTAAGGCCACAATATCATTTCTAATATATCTTCTTTTGTGCTAAAAAAAATTATGTGCCATGATATTAGGCTTCCATTTATATGGCATTTAAGGGCATTGTTTTTATGAAACTGTGGAAACTTTTTTTGTAATTCACAGTTTGGAAACTACTGACATATAGAGTTATATTTTTCATTTCTGAATTTAATATAAATCTGTTATGCAGATAAATATGGCTACTAGGATCTGTACGTCTTAAAAATATGAGCTCTTCTTATTGTTTACGCCTTTCGTGCCAACTGTTCAGGAAAATAAGTTTGATGAATAACTTTAATTCTACATTAAATTTTTTTAAATGATGAGAAATATTTCAAACTAAATCATTTCATATAACTTTTTTTTTTTTTTTTAAATGTGTCTTTTTCAGTATTTTATTATGCAATGCAGCATTTTTTAGACTGAAAACGGTATTATATTTTGTTAAAATGACAATTTAAATGTAAAATAATGTTATTATTTGCAGAATAGTTGGATCACATAAAAAAAAATATATATTCATTTCAGATTTTATTGTAAAATAATAATGTGGTACAAAATTTGTATTTCTTTCAACAGGAAGCAGAAATAGCTAGAGCCCAGCGAATTCTTGATCGAGAAAAAAGAATTAATGAAGCACAAGTTTGTAGGATAAATAATTTTCAAATGTATATGTTTACTTTTACTGATATCAATGTTAATGTATTGTTTTTATCTACCTTTAGGTGAATATGCTACCTGTCAAAGCAAGTGCCCCTCAAGTAGCGGTAAGTATTGTAGGAGATGTGTTGAATAATTATATCATTCATTTATTTATATTAATTAATGATATTTTGCAGTATTTCATTTTAATATATTACATTTAAAAAATTATATTTTTACTGCCGAGAATTATAAAATATCTTTCCTTGAACATTATTATTTAGTGTGAGTTATTTCTTATTATAACTTTTTTGTTATTTCAAATGCATATATTTATTGCTAAACAAAATTGACTTCTAATGAATTAGAAGTAATACATATCCTGAGTCTTATTCTCTGTATCATGCTAACTTCCTTCAATTACAAAAACAGCTTTTTATTTTTCTTATTTGATTTTTAGAAGCCTAAGGCACTCCCTATGAAGACAGAGTCACTAATTACAAAACAAGCAGATGTGGATCAAATTAATGCCTGTATGTATAGAATATTTAATTATGTGTTTTAGTAATAAATTATTTAATATGTTAAACACCAAGCCTATTCTGCTTGGTCTAAGGCTGAATGTGTTGAATGAATTTAAAACACAACTGTCCGTAAGTACCCACATGGCTTTAACATGTTAAATTAATCAGATTATTTATTTCTTATGATCTAATTCATATTATTAGCTACAAAATTACTAAAGAAAAATGTTTAATAACCTTTGGCTTTAAAATTATGTATGTTTATTTGGGTTTTTAGATTTAATGCGTTGTAAAATTCATGTTTTGATTTGAGTACAAAATTTTTATGTTTCTCCTGTAAAATTCTCCTGTCTCCATTAAAAATCATATGTATTGTGTTGGCATTTATGTTATCTGAAGACCTTTATTATGTTATTGAAATTTAATAAACACAACCCTAATGGGTTTGTCATTCATATTGTAAAGAGAAGTCTGGTTTTGCTCTAAATCCTTTAAGTGGCTGAGTGTTTGGCAGTGAAACCCTTAAATTTTCCAAAAGGCCATGAGTAAAAGGTATTTTCTTGATTATAATTTCAGAATGACTCTTCCACTTTGTACTTCTTTTCTGTCACTGCATGTACTGCCTTAATTGTTTGGACGTGTTTCAAGATGCATATGTATGAATTTAAATGTGTCATGACAAATATTTTTTAATGTTTATAGTTTATTTGGTTGCTTAGAAAATTAATGTGAATATCAAAAAGAACAAATTTGCCTACTGGCAGCTGCTTTAATTTTTTAGAGATTGCTCATTCAATACGGTATTATGATAAAACAAAACTTTGGAACTATAAGTGCTAAAGTATATTTTACCTACATTAGAAATGGCTTTGTATAATGTATATTTCTTTTTTCTGTGGAACTTGTGAAGCATGATGTACATTCATTTGAAAGCTTGTTGTGTGTGTATGTGTGTATATCTAAAGCTTTATTAAGTGCTTAATTGTATCGTAGGTTATCATTCATTATTTTTTTCTTAATCTGTTTTTTATGTATTTATATTTTAAGAAATAATATTTCTAGGAAAGGATTTTATTGCTTATGCCTGACTGACATGAAGTTGCTGTGCATAATGATCTACTGCAATTCTAACGCAGTTGTCACACAAATATCATAATTTGAATTATCATTTGGTATCACTTTTCTATTGATAAAAGATTTCTTCTGAAAAATTAAGTTTGATATATAGTTATTTTTTTAATTGGAATCTGTTATGTGAGTGAAATTAACAAATTTTCTTAATAAATCTGGAAATCAGTATAGGAATTATTTATTGGAAATTCTGTTGTTAAAACTAAATATATTTTTATTAACTAATATATGAAAGAAATATGTTAGTGCTTCAGTTGTTCAGTTTCTTGTTGCTGAGAAAGAAAATAATGTAAGCACATGTTCTCTCTCTTTTGCTGTAATTATTATTTTCAAAGTTGGTATATGTTACTATCTCTGATATAATAGGAAGGGTTTAGAATTAGATGAGAACTTCTTGTAAACAGATGCTTTAAACTGTTTTTTTTTTTTAAAGACTAAAAAGTTTAACACTTTTAATAATGAATTGTATGTGTTTATATAGTGCAAGATATATATATATATATATATATATGCATTTATATATAGTGAACTACAATTAAGTAGTCTTTTAATGAAAATTCATTAGTTTATTATACTTAAATTGACATTTTTTTGGTACAATTTCTATGTATAGTAGCTTGCAATATCTTTGTACGTCAAATAAGAGCATTATTTTAATGAAACGTATGTTTACAAAACTAAATTACAAACCTTACTTTCAGTATCTGGTCCATTGACATTAATAATTGTTTTACATGTTTTGCCATTGATTTCATAGTTTTTTATACATTTGTTTTGCCTGATCATCATGAAAGCAAACTGATGATGATACTTGAAATTAAGAGATTTATTGAAGTGTTGTCTTTTGTTTTCAACTTTCCTTTCATGATGATCAAAGCTTTTCAATTGGCTTGTAATCAGGTGAGTTTCTTTGTTATTTAGTATATACATAAGAAGCACTCACAAATTTCTTGGATTCCTGACTTGAAACAAGACATCCGTTAAAATCCTATTTCTCTTAAGTCACTGTTTATGTCAGAATTAGAACATTTGTACAGTTTTAACTATTTTTCTGAATCCGTTATACTAGTGGTGGGTGTGAGGAGATGCATGTATAGAAACCCCATCCCCCATCCTTGGGTGATTTAAAGTCTAGTTCCTACATTTTGGTGAGATTTTTTCTTCTGAATGACCTTCTTGCATACTATGAATTCTAACCTTGGACAAGAAGATATTTGTAATCTTTTGCTTTCCATGCTGGATAGTTTTTTTGTGTAAATCAACCAATTTTTATTTATCTTCATCATTAAAAATTGCTGTATTTGAGATCAAGCAGCTGTATAGTGGTTGAGGAAATTTTTGACAAATTGGAGAAGCATGCACATTGATTCCAAAATGAGCTAGTTCTTTTTATAGATCTAAACTAATCAGCTGAATAAATTCTTTATCTTATCAAGACAGTATGTTCTTGCTGGTAATTTACACTTTCTGTCACATTTTATAATTTTTTTAAATGCCCTGCAGCTTAAGATGTTGTGTTAACAGTTCAAATACTTACTTCACACACACCTTTTTTTTTAATCATAGAGGCATGTTGATGTAGCATAATAATCCTTTCTCCTATTTGTTCAAATTATATCCATTTCAAGAACTGCAGCAGATGAGTACTTCATTAAAAACATTTGACTAATAAAAATCATAGAAACGCTTAACGCAAGACACTTAATTAGTACTGAAATTAGGTATTCAGAATAGCGTATGGATTAATTGATGCTATGAATTAGCATAAATTGGAGGGAAAATTTGGAATTAATAAACAGTTTTGTCATTCACAGAAATTGAGATATTTAAAAAATAATCTCAGATTAATTTGCAGACTAATGTAACTGAAATATACTTCTTACCAGAATTAAAGGAGAATCTGTAAAAGTGTGTTCATTAATTAAATATTTCAACCAATGTCCAATGGTGATGTTATTTATCTGCAACTAAAGGCAAAATTGGACTTCTGCACATAGGTTAATGCATGTAATCTGCAAATTAAGCAACTGACAACATTATTGTGCAGTAAATGATCTTTTAAATGAAGTGGTGAATATGGTGATTAATTGTTAAATTCAAGAAAGAAGACGAGCACAAATGGAGGTGATACCTAAAATCTGAATATCCTTCAGTTTTACTTCAAGAACCATGAAACTGCTTTTTAAGCAGTGAATCAGTTAGTAGGCAGTCCGGTCATAGGTGGCAAAAACCAATAATTATACCTGAAAGTTGTTTTCTGTCATTGTCTTTCAAAAAAAAAAAAAATAATATAAAATAAATAAAAATAAAGAAAGAAAGGGCAAAAGATTTGGCTTTAGATTTTCAGGCTGCCATAGAAATTCAAATCAGCTATTATACTGCTGCATGAGGACTTGAAATTTAAATGAAGGGTTTGTGTCCCACTTAATCACATACAACTAACTTCCAGAGGAACCTGTTTAAGATGGTAACATCGCCATGTTTAATGTTTTAACTGCAATGTTTAATGATGAGATCAGATAATGCCTGAATTGTGATTGTAGAATTATTTTGATCTAGAGGAAGTTCTTCCCTTTTTCATGAAAATATCATTTCCATGAAAACAATGTAATGGATTGGGATATTTTAAAAAATGGTCATATCTTGCTGCATTTCTTTGATGGAGGATTCTGTAAGTAGCCATTAATTAATGTGTGGAGTAGGCATTGGATACCCCATATAAAGTTGTTTAGGTATGTCCTGATGGCCCATATTTTTTGCTAATGGATGTCTTTGTGAATCTATAATGCATTTGTGTATGGTGTAAGAATACTTGGAAGCAGAAGATCACCACTCAAATAGATTGGTCGGCTTATTCACAAATGTAAAAACTCATTGAGCATTGCAGGATGTCTGAGGCCACCAAATTGCAGCATCCCAAATGCATCCCTGACTCTCTTAGAATCTGAAAAGATAATTTTGAGAGGAATGGTGTGCAGTTTTACAGTGTTTGATCAGCTGTTTGGTAAATGCTGTAAAATCACAAGATATGAGGTTTGCTTATCTGTCAGTGATGACCACACCTCATGGGAAAGAAGAATTTATTGCAAAACAGGACATATAATTATCCATAGTTTGTGAATTTCCATAAATTTGACATTAAATTATATATTTTGAAATAAATCAACCAGAAGATGTGTTAATTTTTGAAATAAGGCTTTTGTATTAATTGTTTTTGATCATTTTCCAATAAGCAACTGTCAAGTTGTATTTCTATCCATACCCTTTAATTTTAATGAGTAGGGTCACTTTAGAATTTGTTCTAACTAAACATTTTGTAATGCCCCCTCTTATGCTGGTAGTCTTTTCTGTGCAATTTATGTGTGTGTGTACATACATACACAGATATATGTATGCATATATATACACACATACTACATAGTTCTTTTACCAATTTATTGAATTTTGAAATCCAAAGGTAACAGCTATTATAATTCATTCAATCTATTTCTTTGTCACAGTGTTACAAACTGTGTATAAACGAAGAGCATTGAAAGCTGCGGGTGCTGTGGTTTCAACGCCAAATAAAGGAACAAAAACGAAACTTGGAGATCTTGCAAATGGTAAAAAAGTTTACTTTTTGATATTATTTCAGTATAAATATTTGAGAATTATTTGTTTTGAATTGTAGTAATAGTGAGTAAAATATGTAAGAATATAATCGATAATATAATGTTTGTTATTTTAGTGAAATTCTTAGTTGTTACTGCTAATTATAATGACCTGAGTGTTCTGCATCATCTGATTTTTATGGCAGAAGCTAATGTGAGTATTTAATTTGTTTATTAGACTTGTGTTGGTGTTTGATGATTTTCAAGAGTTTTACTAAAAAGTTACTTTTTTCTATAGAAAGCAAAAATAAGAAAAAATATACTTGATTTTGATGGATTTGGATTCAATGAGGATTCTAAAAAATATAAACAAAGAATGGACTTCTTGAATAGGTAATTGTTTCAAGAAATCTGTACTGTTTATTTCATTCTGAGTTACCATAAGTTATTATTATGTTATATTATGTTTCCAGTGTTATATAACAATGGACATGTAGCCATCTAACTGTTCAGTCAGTACACTAAAGAAAGTTTCCTTGAAATTTGAATTCTGAAGTTTCATTAGGGGGAAAATACTTCTTTGTTTTAATATTGGTTTAAAAAAATTACGTTGATACCAAAAACAAAATACTTTGCACACCGAAGTTTGTGTAAGAGTTTAAGCGGTACTTTATATCCCCCCACCAATAAA
The DNA here is from genome assembly GCA_000611955.2 of Stegodyphus mimosarum. Taxonomy (NCBI): domain Eukaryota; kingdom Metazoa; phylum Arthropoda; class Arachnida; order Araneae; family Eresidae; genus Stegodyphus; species Stegodyphus mimosarum. The sequence goes on from KK117696.1 coordinate 344,981, forward strand.
ATGAGATATCCAGAAACTTTGCCAGATATATAATGTCAATCTTTCTTAGTGCAATTTAAAGTGCCACATAGCTATTTTAACTAAAATTGTGACTTTTTTTTTCCCAAAAGAAATTTAATTTATCTCTCTTTTGCCTAAAACTTTATGTCGTTTAAAAAATTGAGTAATTTGTTATCAAAATTGAAAATTGCTAAGGATAAGTTAAAAGTCAATTAGAAACAACCCTTTTTATTTTGTTCGCTGCACACACACACGCACATATGGTTGTAACAAAAGTTTTTCACCAACAAGCGCTTTTAATAAAGTTAGGGTAAAAAAAAAAAAAGGAAAGTATTATCTAGTGTGGGAGGTGATCACCACCCAAATTTATGATTTTCTGCCAATGTGGTGGCTGCGAGTCTAAAAACAGATCAACCTCATTTTGTATGCCTTGTGTAGAAATTTATGCGATGCATAGTGTGACTGATGGACATGGTATTAACATTTAACTTCTTTTCAAGCTCTTGAGTGGTTACATACTGATCTCCTTCCACAAGTTCTCACAGGAGAGCCTCTTCAACATCAGTAGGCCAACCAGAGTGCTCTGCTTCTTGAATGTCATAGTCCTTGTTTTTGAACTTTCAGTACAAAACCTTCACCGTATTATATGATACAACATTAGTACCTAAAGCTATACACATGATTTGGTGATATTCTGTAGCTGACTTTTTGCAACAGAACTGGGAGCAAATGATAGTTCTAATCTGGTAATGTGGACCACCTCCATACTGCATTCTTTGTGTAACAACTAAGTTGTTCACGTTGTATACCTGTGCCTCTTTTCTCTTCTTGTACACTTTTCTGTTCTCTTCCTGAATTTTTAGAATATTTTTCCTTGCTTCTTCTCTGATATCTTCTTGATCTTTCATCTTAACATTTGTTTCTTCTTCTTTGAGAGTTTCAATGATCTTTAAGTCCTCTCGATTTCTCATTTTAATACCAGTTAGGAGCTCAAAAGGGAGCTCTTAGTGCTATTCAAGATCCGTTATACATCTCCAATGTATATGTACCACTTGGTAGATCTTCTATGGATAATTTGGCCTGGACTGGAATCAGAGTCAGATGAATTCTTTTCACCTGCCCATTCCCTTTAGGAACACCAGTAGTTGTAAATATGTGCTGGATCTTTTCTTGACTACAGTAGTTTTTAAAGTCTTTGGACATAAAAGCCATACCTTTATCACTTATTTTTCTTGATTACTGAAAGTTGATTGTTGCAGTTTCAGCATCTGCAATGCCTCTTGAGCTGATGTAGACTTTACTGGATAGAGTCACATAAACTTTGTAAATGCATCAACCATGGTCAAGATATGATTGTAGTTCTTATTTGTCAAAGGTAATAGTTCTATAAAATCAATGTGAAAAGTGCTCAAAGGGATACTATCTTTTATTATGGGATTCAGCAAACATTTGTCCTTACCTTGTTTCTTGTTGCACAAAATACACTCTGCACAATTTGAGATAGCTGGTTCAATTTGTCTTCTAAGATAAGGAATATAAAATTCCATTTTCAGCAGATCTTCTGTTTTAGACACTGTGAAGTATCCTTTGTTGTGGATACTATGTATGGTTTCTAACTCCAATGCTTCGGGTACCACAAGTAACTCGTGACTGCTGTTAAACTTGTGTAATACATCATTCTTCATTAAGAAATCTTCTTTTAGTCCTTGCTCAACTAAGGATTTTAGCAACTGAACACAATCATCATTTCTTTGCACAGTTGCAATTTTGGCTGTAACTTCTCCCTGAGAATAGGTAACCATCATGACAGCATTTCTACTCAACACATCTACGTGCTTCATTTGCTGCTGAGATCTGTGAACAATTTCATAGTCTAATTCTTCTAGAAGTAACATCCATTTCGCCACTTTAGTAGTTAAATCTTTCTTGAGCATAGTCTTCTGGAAAGCATCACAATCAGTAATTATTCTGACCTTAGATCCCTAAAGGTAGTTTCTAAATTTCTTTAGAGCTTCTACTATAGCTAAAACTTCAAGCCAATAAGTAGACAGCTTCTCTTGTTGCAGATTAATTTACTCATGATGTAAATGGGTTGTAACTGTCCATCATCAGACTTCTGTAGCAAAACAGTGCCAAAACCATGACTACTTGTGACTGTATGCAATTCTAGCAGTGCTCCTTGCTTGAAAGTCTACAAAACAGGACTTGTCAACAAAAGTTTCTTGAATTTGTTAAATGCCTGTTTTTGCTCAGGCCCAAATTTGAATTCTACCATTGTTATGATCACCTAGTGATTTCTCTATTTTCGAATAGTTGGCAATATATTTCCTAAAGTATTCCGTAAGACCTAAGAAGCTCTGAATCTTTTTAAGGCTTCTGGGCTCCTGGAAACTTCGAACGGCCTGGTTTTTTTCAGAAGAGGGGCAAATTATACCATCCTCAACCATATGCCCAAAAAATTCTATTTTTCTTTTTAAAAAATGGCATTTCCTAAAATTGATCTCCAAACCACATTCCTTGGCTACTTCCAAAACACATTTTAACTTTTCTAAGCCTTCTTTCTCATTTCACGCTGGAATAATAAAATCGTCCGTGTAAGTAACGAGAGTGTCATCCCGAATTAAATCTCTAAACACATTATAATAACACATATAAATCTTTGGAACACACTTGGTGACATGCGCAAACCTAAAGATGCTTTCAAGAATTCGTTCAGACCTGCATGTGTAATGAATGCCAAATATTTACTGCAATTTTCCTCCACAAGAACATGGGGGGGGGGGATTTTTTTTTTCTAATGTCAAAAAAATTTTTGCTTCACCCAAATGATCAAAAACCTCTTCTGCTTGTGCCATGGGAAAATAATCCTTAACTATTTTTTTTATTTAATTCCCGAATGGGAACACAAGTGCACATCTTGCCACATTTTTTTCTACACAAAACTGTTGGCAAAGCATATTCTGAACAAGATGGCTTATAATCCCATCCCTTGACCATTCCTCTATTTGGTCAGCAAAAGGAATTCTCTTCAAACTCTGGAATTGGAATTTTGTCTTTTAATATTACTTTCATTTTTAAATCTGTACTATGTGGTTTTTCTCGGGGTTTATACTCTTTAATAAGAATGGAAACAGTATTGTGTAGTCCTTTGTCTGTAATGTGCATTAAATCTATTTCGCTGTCTCCCGTAATTGCTGCAGAAACAAAAGACAAAAAATTACTTTTTGAAAGGACGGAGTCATTACCATATTGCTTAATCATCACTCCATCAAAGCAAGGGCCAGCTGACCTTTCCAGACATGAGGGGTGGAGTACAATCCGTTATCAACTCATAAACCATCTGTGTTTCTAATTCAATTTGTTTTTTGCTTTCACATAAAGAAAAAATAAACTTAGCCATTTGCGCTTGAACAACGTGACCAAAAGAACTTTTAATTTCTATTACTCCAGAATGTATTTTATTCAGAAAAAGAGATTTCTTTAGAGCTATCAAATCGCTCCCAGAATCTATTAAATATTTTATTTTCTTGCCATCAATGGACAATTCAATAAATTCTAACTCATTCCTCATTGTATTATCCGATGTCATTTTTAACCCAGATACCTTTTTTTGAGATGAATTTTCTTCCTTTTTGAAACATTTAGGACAGTTTTTCACAAAATGAAACAATTCACCCTTACTCCTGCATACATAGCAAATACGTTCTGATTTGCGAGTTTGCACCCTAATCCTTCAAATTGCTCTGTGCTTTTTTAAGATTGTTTTTGGAAAAATTAACCCTTTTATTTTCTGAAGTTTTGATTTGCATGTTACTGGTATCAGCTAAGGACTTACCCCTGGATGAATAAAATAAGTCATGTTCTCTTCCCAATTGATTAAGTGGGAACCAACTTTGGCCCTCCTGAATAATAATGTGTTCTTTTGTTTCGAGTCAAACATTTCATACAACTTATCAGATACAATGAGATCACACATTTCCTTAAAATCATCTGCTTCTCTTAACCTACACTAATAATCAAAAGTTGCACTGAGTCAAGACGTGAACTGAATGTGCGATTTAGATGAATGTCTTTGGGCATTTTCAAAATTATTCAAGCATTTGCACGATATTGGCTGAAATTCCTTCAAGATTAGTGCTTTTAATTTATCATAATCCATGATTTCTTGCTCAGAAGCATACATTAGCTAATAAATGAATCAGCACTTCTGATTTTAACTCAGTTGGTCTGCTTTTGGTAGTAAAAGCTTTCTCAAGCAACTGAAAAAAACAAATGCAGAGTTTCTGGTCTCTGAGGGTCAGCTATAGTTAGTGTTTTAAAGCTTTTGATGATATTTTCGAAACTTTGCGATGCTGGTTCAGAATCGGCAAAGAATATACGATGTGCACAGTATTTGTGTATATAGTATAAACACAGTACAATCGGCATTTTCACCAGCCAATTGTAGCTTCAATTTCTGGACCATTTTCCCCAATTCATTGGGATTCATATTGCCATCATTAACAACTGCCTCACATAAATGAATGTAGTCTTTGGAATGGAAGTTGGTTTGATTTAATCAAATGTAGAAGAGTCATTCGGTTAGTATTTTTGCATACATATTAACAATGTATTGATAGAATAATTGTCGACATTTCAATATATGATTTTCTGTGTTGTCATTAATCATCATCTGATATGAATAGTAATTCATGGCACAGACTTTCTTATTCATTTCCTCATCTGTTTGCAGATTTTTTAAGTCAATGTTGAAATGATATCCATCTTCTCCTTACCAAACTAAAATCAGGTGTTGTAATCTGTTGTTATGAGCAATGAGTTTCTAAGACTCTCTAAACATCGCCATTTCTATGATGAAGAATTTATCCCACGGAAGTGAAATTCTTTGCCAACCATAATGAACGTCAGTTAATCAATTTTTGATCATTGTATTGTCTTTTGTAGTAGCCAACAGGTGTTTAGTGTGCTCTAACTACAACTTTGTAGTTATCAGCTAGCATTTGTTCAAGGACTATTTTGAACAACTAAATTAATTTGTTGTATTGATCAAGTAAAGTTTGTAAATGCAGGAGCAATTTTTCATTTAGTGCCCATTTTCAATTGACAACGTTGAGTGATTTGCTCATCAGTGTTTTTCCATGAAATAAATTTTAAGAAATTTGTGATCAGCATTCAGCAGTGGTAGTAGTAATCTAACATGATGATAAATTTGGCATCACGCTTTGGATGTTGGCATGCAATTCTCATGCACAGTATTTGTTGAACTGAACAATGTCATTTGGGAAACATGAATTGCACTTGCTTATGTTTGCCAAGAAATGTTTCAGTTGGCATGTGTTACCTGATACCAAAGTAGATAATGGTTCAGATGGTGAATTTAATTCTAGCAATTTCACTTTTCCACCCACAGAGCATATTCCTGGCGCTCAATTCTTAAATTTGAGAACTCTACAATACATGCGTAATTTATCCATCTTTTCAATGACGATGTGTGAAGGAAGACTGAAATCATAATTAACATCATAATGGAATGCACCAAGATTTAAATCTGAATGCAGTGTTCATCTGAACTGAACAGTGCATACTCAAACATTTTCCAGTCTTGCTTTTCCCATTACTTGTCTGTTTCAGATGATAGACTTGAGCAGTGCATACTCAAACATTTTCCAGTCTTGCTTCCTGTTGCTTGAGTAGTATGTGCTCGAACGTTTCCCAGCCTTGCTTCTCGTTATGGTTAATCATTAGACTACATTACCTATATAACTGCTTGTGATATGAGAACAGTTGGTTCAAGTTCAAGATGCTCCAGGCTATTGTTTGGAAAAGTCTGAAGCAAGTTTGGATATTAAAAAAGTGTTTGAAACATGTGTGGTTGCCACTCATTTAAATATTTGACATTTTTGTAATCATATTGCTAAATCTGAAATGGTCTAAAAACGATAAAAAATAAAAAAAAGAAAATATTTAATGGTTTAAAATATTACCAGAGCTTTGTTTATTGCTTTTCTGGGGATTTGATAAAAGTCAGGCAGTATGATCACACAATTTACATTCCTATTATCACATCTAAAGAATACAAAGAGCAAAATCAGTATTTAAAAAAAAATTAATGTTTTTTGTGAAAATATTTTTTATTTTATTTATTCCCCCCCCCCCTAGAGAACAATTTTTTTGAGTTACACTTTCAAAACTATTTTTTAACATATCTTATTAAATTATGAAATATAGATGTAGTATTTAGTGAACTTTTTTTTCCTAATTTTCAGACTCGGATATGATATTTCAAAAAGGATAGCTTTCCTTTTAGGTCTTTGTCCTTTTCAGACAGACATTCCACAACAAGACCTGAATGAACTGATAATGTATTTTCTCATGTCTCCATGTATTACAAAACGTAAGTAAAAATGAATGTGTTCTTTATCCTATTAAAATATTGTAAAATTATGTGACTTGCTTTGTATAAAAAGCTTAGCAATTTAAAAAATCCTTCTAAAAGTATATTTTACGGTAAGTATCACAGCAAAATCAGCTTCATCATCAATGACTGTGAGGAAGTTTGGCAACATATGCAGAACGATTAATAATATTTTTAGCTATTTATTAATGAGTAGAAAGTTTATCAAATGCAGAGAAAATATCAGTTGAGATGTATATAATTTCTAATTACTGCAGAAATAACATTCATAACTAAACCTAAGGGTGGAGTAGTTGGTCATTGATTAAACCTGCCTTTCTTTTTGCTTATGGGCTAAAATAAAGCAAGATCGTTTTAGGAATAAGAAGTTAATATTTTTCATTAATTTCATAGCGATTCTGGCCAGTATTAACATTGATAATTTAGTTTAGGATTTAAAAATCTTGAAATTCAATTGTTCAGTCCAAATATTAAACAAAAAAAAAAGTTAAAAATCCTTAACAAATCTAAGAATTAATGCTTTAAAACTATCACTGAAATCAGCTGTTTCAAGGCAAATAAATCATGACACGTTCTTATAAATTATTAAGTAAATTTCATATTACATTCTGTTTACTAGTCATCAAATGTTTAGCCTTAAAATCCTAAAGTTCTCAAAAAGACCTCTGAGTAAGTGGAATTTGCTTGATTGTAATTTCAAAATGACCTTCCCACTTTATATTTAGAGTCCTTTTCTTCCAATGTGTGTATTTTCTTAATTGTCTGCATACATTTCAAGATATGTGTCTGTATACTTAAAGGTAACGTGACAAATATTTTTGAACATATAGAGCTTGGCTGCTTAAAGGTTAATGCATTAAAAAATACCAATTAAAAACAAGAATTTAAGACTTTAGAACAAAGTAATTATTTCTAATTGTGAGCAACATAAACCTTATATAGCATATGTGCCTTAAGGTATGAAAGATAGTCATCTTAATGCCGCAGTTTGCTCTTAGATTCTTAATTCCTTGACATATAATAAACTTATACTAAGAAGTTAATTCTGTTGCATTAAACTTTTTCCTTTTGTAATGCAGCTGAGCATTGTTAAAGAGGTTTTATTTGTTATTTTTTGTATATTTTGTTATGTAAGGTACTTAATACAGCAGTGGAAATTGAATAGTTAAAATCCGTTTCCCGCTTAGAAGAAATGCCATAAAATCTGTCTTCAGTAAAATTATAAGACCAAAAACATATTCTAGTTTATTTAATTAAAGGTTTTCATTGAAATGAAGTCCCTTAAAAAAAAAAGCCCATTTCAGTAACTATTCTTATACTTTTGCTTTGTCAGTACTTGACAGTAGTTTTAGAGTTTTCTGTTACTTATTGATGTAAATGTAATTGCAAGATGAATATAAAATTGCTTCTTGTTGAAGAATTTAATTACATTATAGATTCTTTTATATTTTATTTAATACCTCCCCCCCCCGAATAGTGGGTGCTTGCCTATAATGGCATTGGCTACTCCTAAGGCCAGAAATTAATTAATATTAAACTTATGTGTTTGTTTTCAGTAGTGGTTTAAAAATAGCTCTATCAAGAAATTTTAGTTATGTGTAAAGTAATAATTCGGTCATTTTTTAAAAGTTTGGAAATTGAAGTAAACGATCTGCTTTAGTAATGGTTATTGTACATGTAAAATTGCTAATTTTCAAAGCTTGGAAAAGAAGTAACTTTGTTACACTTTGCTGTTTGTTTAACTATTTTAAACTTATCTTTTTTCAGAAGTTCCTATAACTCAGTTGCCACAAACCTTCTTTAGACAAGAATTGCCAAAAGAATTAGTAAGTGTCATTAAATTTTAAATTTTGGTTTTATTTAAAACCTGTACAGTATTCTAAAATTAATAGATATTTTGTTAACGTTTCCTTCAACCAAAATATTTAATTTTTATAATTATTTTAAGTCATTAACTCTGGTAATTTTCCTGGCATAGTTTTTTTTATTCCTATGTATATATCATTAACAAAATCTTTAAAAAAAAATTTATTACATAATATTGTTATGTAAAACTAGTGAACACAGGGTTGCCACACTACCTGAAAAACCGGGAAAAGTCAGGGAAATCGAAAATTGACCAAAAAAGTCAGGGAATTTAAACATTTTAGTCAAAATCTGGAAAAATCAGAGAATTTCATACGGCAATTCCCCAAAAAGCGATTTTCACACGATTGGAAGTGATCACTTTCTTGGCGAATCATGCATAACTTGAGCAATTGGACAGCTGGTGTAGAGCCAGTTTCACAGTGCCAATCAGATTGTCTTTTAAAAAGGCAAAGCTAGTTTCCAACATCTTTGGTTTCCAGTAACCTTGAGAATCACACGCACATGTTGTACATGTTGAACAAAAGTAAATTCCCTCCATTCTTGTATAAAACAAAATTGTTTAAACCTTTTCTCCTTTCTTAAATGCCTTATTTGTCATTTTGCATTAAAAAAGAGAGAGAGAGAGAAATCTGAAAGGTTTCAGATTTTAAATTACATCCAAAGTTTTTTTAACATTTTGTGTGTTACCTTTATTTATTAAATATCATGTTCTTCGCACTTAAACCATAAAATTCAGTTCAACAGCAATATTGCTGCATAATTTAAAATGGGCATATCTTTAGAATTATCGATACACAGTTCAGATAAAAAAGTTTTTTTTTTACCCCGTACAGTGTTGCCATTGCTTGCTTTTAAATCATTGAGTTTGTTCATCAAAAATTCGTTTAAGTTTTCTAAAATATGAAATAGATAATAAAACAAATTCCAAATCTGGGCTTCCAGATGCGCATATTCGGATGGAAACGTACGTTATTCAAAACTGGATGGCTCTAGGTACCATTTTTTTATCACATTTGAAGAAATATACATACATTTATGCAGCTTCTCCATTATTTAATTTCTTTAAATATAATACAGAGCTGCAATATATGGTGGCAACTGTTTGAAAAGTGATACAATGCTTTTAGTGATTCAACGCAAAATTGCGAAACGAAAACAATAGTCCTTCAGGGACAAAGCCCCTTTGGACTAAAAACAATCAGTCATCTAAGCTAACCATTTATTATATCTATATTTGCCAAAATACCGTCGTTTTTTGCAATTCAATTTTTAATCCTTAAGTAATCAACTTTATTTTAATGTTCCATGTCATTTAATGTATCCTCTTTCTTCTAAACTTATTTATTGTTAGTTAATAATGCTTTCAAATTTCAGGCAATTTTCTCTGGCATGCTTATGAAACTAATTCTAGCAATATGATGATATCCCATCACAAAATTTAGTGCACATGCTTTTTACTTAGGTATGCTGCTAAATAAATATAAAATACTTGAATTTATTTAAAAATATTATTAAATAGATTTCTTTCTTTCTTTAGCTGCAAAATGTCTGCAGGAAAGACATTTTTTAATTCTGAGGTGGGGCTGATTCTAATTTCAATTCTCATTAGAGAAAACAACTATTATAATTATAAAAGTAATGCTTTGGGGATAGATATATATATAAAGTCATATGTAAATGGAAAATTTTTGCATTTGCAAGTGGTACCATAATTTACCCTCAGCACAGCCAACGTGCACTATGCAGATAGTCTGGAATTTTCTTGAAACATGCCTAGAAAACTTGGAAAAGTCAGTGAATTTCATTCTCCTGTTTGAGTGGCAACCCTGTAAACAGCTAGTCATAAAATTGTCATTAATCCTGTTAAATACATTGTAAACTCAAATTAATAAAAAAAACTCTTTTCTATAATACTAATTCCTAAATGAATTGTAGATGTGATCTCAAAAATCTAATTTTTAAATTTGGCAAGTTAGCATGTCTCTCTCCATGCTACATCATTGCCAGTTATAGTTTGGGTTAATATTCAAAATTATGAAAATCTTAAAAATTACTAATCCTTGAGAAAAATAGGAAATTTAATAGTGGTCGCAACTGTACAGCACAAAAAGACCATAGCGCAGATTCACTTCTGTGCTCTTTTAGTGTTGTCTGTAACATTGTTCGTGATCATTTTCCATCAGTGAGATAGCATTTTAATCTCATCAAAATCCACAAGGTTGTTGATGTCAAGGACAGATCAGGTAAGTTGCACACATAATGCTAGGAAACCCATGGAAGTGAATGCCTCAGGAATTCTGTATAAGCAATAAATCAGTATTAGAGGTGTATGTTTGAAGAGTAAGGAGCATGTTAAACACTTTTTAGTGCCATCTTAGATACAGTTCACAACATCTTCATGCTAACAGGTATTATCACTGAGGATGATAGGTGGAGTGGAAAGGGAATGAAACTTTCTTCCCCAGATCTAGTGTGCATTGTGAGAGAAGTGCATAATGTGCAGCATTCACAGTTTATTCATTGATTATTTTATGAATAAGTAACATTTCCATAGTATGCATGCTTATGCACAATAAACATGCTTTAGTATTTATGGAATCTGCATAGACTTTCTTCGGATTGTGTCCTGCTTATTAGATTGGTGTTTTAATTGAACTTCATGTAAGCATTCCCATATTTCATCCAAGGCAATGATTTTTCACGTGAATTCATTTACTTTATGTTTACGTCATTACAAATGGAGCCTAATCCTTGTGGTGCAAGTTTTTTTTTTTTTTTTTTTTTTTTTTTTTTTTTTTATTTTTTTTTTTTTTTGCATGTGTATACATTCATTCAGGATACTAATAATGATTTATAGAGAGAGGTTACATTCACAAGTTCATGAGCAGTCTATCATCTACTAGGACATTAAACACTTCCATTTCTTTAAAAAAAAAAAACCTGTTGCCAGGCATAGACTTGTTGCTCATGTTTTCATGTTCCTGCCTCTAACACATCCTCCTGCTTCCATACTAAATGATAATACATCAGTGCCACAGACGTCTAAATGACTTTGGTAACATAGCTTTACTGTATGGTCCCTCACAAATACATTCCTGTCTACTTTCTTTAAATTGGAAATTTAATTTTGTGATATGATCCTTCTATGAAATGTGTATAAAAAATTAGAATGAGATTGAATTTGTTCACAATTTAGGTATTATTTACATCTATATTATTCATAAAATTTCAGTGTCTTTACAGTGAAACTAATAAAATGAATAATATATGTAAACCAAACATATTTCAAATTACTTATTTTAATATATTTCATTGAGTTTTACTTATCTTAATTACTGATAAAAAATTTTTCTAATGGCAACATTTATTTTGTAGTAGCTTATTTGCATTTTCCTATGCATTGTAATAATAATTTGTTTTGGGGAAAAAATAAGTTAGAAAATTTTATTATTTTTAGAGCTCAATTTTGCAGAATAATGAAGAGGAAGGTGTATCCAAATCTATTATGATTATGAAGTCACCAAGTCCAAGCAGTAAAGAGGAAACATCTGCTAATGTTGGATTAAACATGCCAGGACCTAGCAGTGGTCAAAAAGCAAAAAAATCATTGAGACCATCTGCTGCTACCTTACCTCCAATGAAAAAAATGGTCTTATCTACTACAGGTTCACCACAAAATACTACACAGAGAAGTCTAATCAAATCTCCAACTAGTAATACAACACCAACAATTCAACAACAGTTTTCAAAGTCTTTACTCACTATTGCAACTTCTAACAACACACAACCTAGTGTTTCACCATCACTTGCTAATAGAAAAATCCTTATAAAATCACCTCCAGTTGTTTCTTCACCACAAGAATATTTTATTCAGCAACAGACTCCTGATGGCCAACAAAAAACATTCAAAGTTATAAGATTTGCACAACCACCTCCAGTAACTTCAGTGTTTACTGCAAGATCTCCTCAATCTCCTGTCAGAATACAAGCACCTACAACTTCAGTTAACATGTCCATTTCTGGTGCTTCGCTGCCACCTGGAATAATATTACTTAAAAATAAACCATCTTTGATAACTCAACCAGTTCCAAATTTATTGCAGAGTGTTCCTTTTGTAATTAACCAACAAGCAAACAGAATAACTGGTTCAGTTGCTGTCTCAAATTCAATAAATGTAGTGCCACCAAATAGTGAGGAATATGTTTTACCAGATGAAGTGAATGCAAAATCAAGTAAGTAATAAAAATGCATTATTTTTGCTTTATGCCACCTAATTTTCCTTTTCAGTATTGAACAATACATATTTCAAGATTTGCAAATGTATAATTTTAGTAATTAAATTATTCACTGAAATGTTTTGAATTAAGTCAGTATTAGAAGCTATGGAAATTATATTAAAATCAACTAATCCATGAGAAAGAATATGAATACAAAATTATGTGTATTTACATGTTATCACAACCACCTTAGTAAGAGTCGCCAAATTTTCAGAATGTGTCAAGCTTTGGCAACCATGTGCATAACCATTCTTCAGGCAATTATTCTTATAACAATCCTTCAATCAAGCAACATGGTATTTTTGTTGTATTCTAAGTTCCAGTGGTTTTTGCAAACAAACTGTGAGTTTTTTTTTTCCCCCATAAACTTAGATTTAAAATATGAGCTTGTAGAATTTGACAGCAATGGATGAAGCTTCAGTAAAATTTTTTCAGGAACACGGAATATTGTCACAAAATCTCTCCATGGAGCAGTGAAGAGATGCATTTGGTAGATTGTTTAGGTTTGCAAGATGAATCTCTGCAATTCTTTTTTTTTTTTTTTAAAGCAAAAACAGAGTGTAATGTACACCAGGAGAACAGCATAAAAAATTTAAAAGGATGCGCAAAGGGGGGGGGAGGAATTACAGAATGATTTGGAGTCGAATGTGTTTTATTTGTTTATTTTTAATGTATCATGAAATCCTTGTTTTTAACAGCTAAAATTTGTATTTGAAATTGCTAAATCTTGCTGACTTTTCATATGTTGTTGATAATGTTTTTCAACTTAGATAAACATTAACAGTTGTTAAATCTTCGGAAAAAATGTCACAAAAATCACCAACTTGTACCCAATAAGTAACATCTGGCTTTTCATCTTTATGAAATCGCCAAATTGCCTGAAAGGGGCTGTGTTAATGTGTAAGTACAAAATTATGATACTGTACAAAAATGTTTTGTGTTTATATCAGTTGGGTATGACCAGTTTCAGAACTCAGAGCATCAGTAGAAGCAAATGTAATTCTCTTCCAAACTTTTCCTTTGAGTCTTTCATGAAAACTGCTTTCACTTAGCCATTAAGTGCATTACCATGATAAAATAACAAGTAGGTTAGTTGGTTATTGCAAAATCAACGTTGTCTTAAAAAAGAAAACTCCCTTAATTTTTGTTTTGTTTTCCTAATTATTGTAATGTTTTAAAGATATGTGATGTAGAATTTTAAAGATTTTTCTGTATGAATTCTTTCAAGAATAGTAATACATTTGCCATGTTGCAGGACCTGGAGGATGTGCTCATACATTAAGATGACACTGAACAAGATTGAAAATTTCATTAAGGCATTTATCAAAAGCTTTTAAGCTTCAAAATTAATGGCAGTGGAGATATTGGCAAAGAAAACTATAAGACCAATCTAAATTAAAATCCATGCTTTATTTTTTTCAACTTAAATAAAATAAACTAATACTGTAGCTTTTAAAACCATTGAAAGGAAAGTATCATAATGCTGACTCAGCACTCAATAACGCCCCCGCGTACATATATATAGTTCGGCCAACCCACCGATCTTGACGTCATCGGCCAATCAGCGGCAACCACGTTAGCTTACCTCCGATCTAATTTGCATGAGGAAAACTAGTCGACAAACGGCCCTCTTTTCCTCATGCAAAGACAACAAACAAAACTTACAGAATTACAAAAGTTCATAGTTCAGTTCTATTTCACGAAAACACTTATTGTCTTTAAACACTGAAAACATCTAAACAAAACTTCTTTAAATTAACAGCAGTTGTCGCTTTTGTAAATAAGTCCGCAATATTTAATTTACTGGGGATAAATTCAAGGTCAAACAATCCATCATTTACTAGTCTTCTAATAAAGTGATATTTTTTGTCTATATGTTTAGTCCGACGATTTTCTATTGGCGATCTAGAAAAATCAATGGCAGACTTGTTATCGCAAAATAGTTTACATTCTTTTAAATTAAACTTTAAAATTTCATCTTGTAAGACATTTTTCGTCCACATTAATTCCTTCGCTGCCTCCGATAAGGCGATATATTCCGCTTCCATAGTTGATAAGCTTACACACTTTTGTTTAACAGTTTTCCAGATTACTGGTACTTCATCTAAATATAATATAAATCCTCCCATGGACACGCGGTCATCCCTATTACTTGCATAATCAGCATCTGAATAACAATATAAATTTAGATGTTTAATCCTCGATAAGTTTAATTTATATA
>KK117696.1:363605-378152 GCA_000611955.2 Stegodyphus mimosarum
AAAAAAAAAGTCAATAGCACCTTTCCCGAGGAAATGACAGCCTTTGCTTTCTTCGGGGGTGGTGAATTCAAATGTTTCCACTGTAAGCTTTGCCGGCGTGTTTCAGGTTCGTAGTGGTGGCACCATGATTCGTCTCCGGTCACAATTGCAGACAAGAAGTCGTCACCCTCATTGTGATACCGGATGAGATGAGTCAAAGCTGCGCCGAACCTCTCCGTCTTCTGGCGGTCGTTCAAAATCTTGGGCATCCATTGAGCACACAAAAGCCGATAACCGAGATGATCATAAATTATGGTGTGAACCGAACCGTGACTGATTTTTACACGCTCTGCCAGTTCATCGATGCTTATCCTCCGTTCTTGTCTAATCAGCTCATCAACCTGTGCAATTGTGTCGGGGGTGATTGCAAGGTGGCTTTGGCCCGGTCTTGGATCGTCTTTGCAACTTTCACGTCTTTCTCTGAACCGTTTGCTCCATCGCTTCACAGTGGCCAATGCGATGTAATGTTCACCGTACACAGCAGTCATACGGCGACTAATTTCATGTTGGGAAATACCTTCAGCTGTCAAAAACCTGACCACACCACTCTGTTCCTCTTTTGGAGCGTCCATTATGTCACGCTACCGTCTTCAACCCAGTGTAAGAGCGCCTTAAAGAACTTTAACCTCACACTTTCGTAAATGAAGGCTGTCTCTGTGCTACGCGCATGCGCCGCAGATGATGGACCGAACCATTCTTGCTGAGGAGGGGTTGGCTCACTTTCATTTGACTTGCCTTTGTAATACAAATTTGAAACATGCTGTAAATAATATAGTATCAAATGAATTTGTTCTTGCATTATGCTGTAATAAATTCATTTATTAGTGTATTGTTATTGTGTTGCTGAAGCATAGTTATGATAGCATTCATTTTTTTAATAATATGTATAGGTGCTATTAATTGGAATGAAGAGGATGTGGAGGTGTTGCATCCTTTAGAAGACAATCCCCCTACTGTAAGTTTTCTTAATGCAAAATCTTTTGTATAATAAATATTTTAGTTTATTTAAAAATTATGTATATTATCAATTTTTATTAGTCGTTGTTCAGCTGCTGGCAATGTTTTTATAGTTCATAAATGTCCTGGGCTCATTAATTTCTATTACAAAGCTAGGAAACAAAACTTCAGTTTGTGAAGATCTTAAAATAAAAGATGAAATTTGTTTGTATGAATAGGAATAATAATACATTATAAAAATTAAAGCATGTTTACTCTCGTAAGTTTAATAAATGTGAGAACAGTGAAAACAAAAAAAAAAATTTTTTTTTTGATCCCACAAATCTTTCATTTAACATCTGTATCTTCCCTTTATTTTCTCATCTTCCAGCTAAACACTAGCATTAAAGCAACCAAACAAAGCAAAGAAACTGAAAAATAATAATTTATTAAAAGATTCATCATATATATCTCAGTGCACCATACATATCTTGGTGCCTGCCCTAAACTTTGTTGCTGATTCATCACTAAATTCTAAAAAATCTGCCAGACTTTACCTTACATCATTTCATATTTATTCTCAGTACTAATATTATTAAAGAAATAAAATTAGCAGTTTCTTTTGTGCATTCTAAGTACAAGCGATTCTTTAGAATAACATAAATCTTAAATTAAATCTGAAAGTTCTGAAGTGAAGAAGAATTCATTGAAAAAGAAACTGATTTTATAAAGAGCATTCCTCAAACATACATTGTTGAAATATTAAACAAATAGAAGGCTGAAACAGAGACTGAGGTGAACATAGATTTCTTTATTCGTTTATTGAAACAAAAAAGGTTAGAAAAAAAAATTTTTTTTTTTTTGCTACAGTAATGGAATGATAAGAAATAAATGTGCATAATTATTAAAAAATAGTTCGATATATATTTGTAGATGAACTAACCGCTTGCATGGCTAGCTCCCTAAAATAAAGAAAAAAGCTGCTTCTTATTATAAAAAGAAGGAAAAATATAATGAAAGTGTATGAATTTGGTTAATGTAATTTCTGAGGTCCAGCTAGTAATTAAAAATAATTTGAATAAATCTATGTTTGTTGCTTTTAAATCTTTTATTATGTTAATCAGTAACAGAATAAATTTGAAAGAACAATTAAATATGCCAAATGGTAACAAAAAGGCACATAGAATGAAAAAAAATTACATTGAGCAATGACAACATATTTTTTTTAAATCACTGAGTTCTTTTATTAAATTTGAAGCACAAATATCTTACATTTTGCAAAGTAGTAATACACATCTTGCATATCACTGAGTTTGTAATTAAATTTGTAACATCTGCTTTGCCAAGTGGCAATACAAAACTGTTATGTTGCTCAACTTTTAATAAAAAGTTTTTTTAAATTTGCACAAAATATGAAATAAATGAATAAAAAAGTCTCGTAAAATCAAAATTCAGGCTTTGAGGTACACTGTTTAGGTGGAGGATTATGTGTGTTCAAAATGTGTGGTAGCTGTATGTGCCATTGTTTTTCTGCAACGTAATTAAATTAAAAAGATGTTATTAAGTGGCAACATACTTCTTTATATCACCGAGTTTTCTAATTAAATGTGAAAGATAAATATCTTACGCTTTGTAGAATGGCAGCCCAAAGCTTTTATGTCATTGAGCAGCTTTTAATCAAACGTTCATTAAATTTGCACAAAATATGAAATACATTTAAAACAAAAAGAAAGAACATTCAAAATTTGGGCTTTGACATGTACATGCTTGGGTTGAAGACCTTGTGTATTCAAAATTTGGTGGTATTATATGCTGCTGTTTTCCTGCAATGCAAGAATATACAAACATACATATATATCCATGCAGTTTCTTCATTGTTTAATAGTAGGTATTAATAATTATATGTGTATACTATAAAAAAAAATCAAAACTTTTCATTTGGGAATCACTAGTGTAATTCAACTTTTAGATGTCTTATCTTGTTGAATTATTATTGTGCATTTTTAATTGCAGTATATGTTTAAATGCTGTGACTTAAGATACAATTCTGATTTTTAGGATGAAGAACTTTATGCAAGCATACAAGAAATAATTCATAGCTCAAACTTTGAAGATATCACTCTTCGCAATGTTATTGATCGAGTAAGTAATATTCTTGATATGGTTACAATAAATATGCAGCTGTGTAGTGTAACCCAGCAATTAAATCTATATGTGTTACCTCATGTAATTCTGAACATGTTTTTGTATGCAGTACAATTGACATAGCATTGCCATCACAGTAAATTTGAATTAAACTATAACGTTTTGATGATATTGTTTGTAACTATAATATTATACACTTCTTATATCAAAAATTACAAATTAGTCATTGTATAATTTAGACTTTTTTCTTTTGTAATTTCAAGATTTAAAAAAATTTTTTATGCATTTCAAATTACCTATATTTTTATTCTGTTATAGGTTTCTGCTCAATATTCAAATCATGATTTGACTCATCGCCATAACTACATGAAAGAATGTGTTAAAAAGGTACATATATATACATATATACACTTAAACACACACAAAAATTTATATAACTAAAAAAGTACATAAATGTAATTCTGCATTTATAAGATTTTTAAAATTATTTATTTGAATTTCATTTTTTGGTTATTGTGAAAAATCAGTTCTAAATTTCTTTCTTTATATATATATATACACTGGTGTGCAAAAATTAAGTACGAGATGATTTTTTCAATATAACTTTGTACAAAAGCTTTCCAAATCAACACATTTAATACCGTAAGATTCCCAATACGTAAGGACATGAGTAATGTAAGCAACACTTACTAAAAGAGAAATCAGAGGGATAAAAAGAAGCTTTATTGAAAAAGTAGCATGGAGCGCAATGCGACTGAAGGCCAAAACATCTATGTGATGGGTGTCCAGCAAGAAACATCCGGTCTTTAATAGGGGATATGATCTCCCCTGACTGCTAGGCAGGTTTCACATCACTTGTGCATGCTGGATATGTGGTTGCTAATGAGCTGTTGAGACACTGCTGCTCGTTCCTCTTGTAGCACCAATCGCGGTTTCGGAATCATTACTGGCGAAAAGTTACGGGCTGCCACGGGTCTCCCTAGTAAGTTCCGTACATGCTTGACGGGATTTAGATCCAGATACCTTGCCGACCAATCCATGTGTTCAATATCTTCACTCTCCAACAGCTCTTCGACAGTAACTGTGCGATGAGGTGGAGCGTTGTCGTCCATGAAGAGGAACTGAGGACCCATAGCCCTTGTGAAAAGACGGATGTAAGGAAGAAGAACCTCGTTACAATAGCAGTCCGAGGTGACGAACCTCCTTGGGAGATATGAAGGTCGGTTCGGCTACCAAGCATTATGTCTGCTTAAACGAGAACTCCGCGACCTCCAAAACAGTCCCTTTTGATGATGTTGAAGGGGTTATTGCGTGTTCTCCACTCTGTCCAGATGTGTATGTGTCTAGAATCGCAACTCAGACTAAATCTGCTCTCCTCTGTAAAGAGTACTCGTCCCCATTCATTGTCTCTCCAATTCCAGTGTTCCTGGCACCACAGAGAATGCCTTCTGTGATGGGCAGGCGTTATAGGTACACACCGTACAGGGCGTCGTGCAAACAGACCACCACCGTGCAGTCTTCTGGCCACGGTAAAACGCGATATCGGTCGTCCAGTCGCCTGTGTCGTGTGTCTAGCGATTTCTCCCGCTGTCTGCCGCCTGTTTCTTCTGGCCTGTAAGGCAATATACCGGTCATCTGCGGGTGTGGTTCCTCGTGGACGACCACTACTAAACCCCCGGATAGCTGTTCCTGTAGTTTGAAATTGTCTCCAAAGTCGTGAAACGATGCTGTGAGCAATTCCGAACTCTTCAGCCACACTTGTCATACTGCGGCCTTCCTCCAACTTCCCAATGATTCGACCTCAGGTAAAAGCATCCAGATGTCATCTAACAGATTGATTATTCGCCATTTCTTGCTGAGGCAGCAACTAGGTGTGATTTTAACTGCTATACGGCATGCAATCTCTTTGCCAGAAATACTGATCTTACACCGACAACATGTTTTATACTACTCAGACACTCCCCCATTACGTCTACCTGCATATCTGCGCATGTGCTACCGTACATCACCTTACTTAATCTCCTGATTGGTCTTTCTGTCCGCTCTGCCTCTTCGTTCAGCTGATATGCTAATTTTTCGACTTCGTCCTTTATTTTTGCACACCAGTGTATATCGAAGTGGGTTGATTCAGAAGGAGGAAAAACTGCTTTTTGTTTAAATGTTTATGCATAGGTAGTTTAAGAAATTATGTAGGCTGAAATGTGTAATGTTATTTACACAGAACTGCATTATAGTCCTAATGTGGCGAACGATGCTTGTAGGAAAACTTATTATGAAACATGAGAGATCGAGCTTCTGTTTCGGTTAGAAACACGGAAAAAAATACAATTTCATTTATTTATTGTCGTGTGAAATTTTAATATTGGAAATAAAGCAGCAAAGTTATCTTAAATAAAGAATCATTTTCGATTCAGATTTTCTCTAATTTTCAATAGAAGTTTGTTATCATCTAAGCAAATATTCAAATGAAACTACGCGAATGTCTAAATGGAATATTTAAACTAAGCACTTGCTGAATTCTTAGATTTAATCAATTCTACTCTTCCCGTCTGTTTACTTTTGTATTCTCCTTTTCTTTGTTGCAATAAAAGAATTTGTATTCTTGTATTTGATTAACCCCAGTGTCATTAACTGGTATCCCGAAATAATGTTGTTACATAACTTTAAGCGAAATAAATGACAGATCGTAATATTTGACATTAATTTTATGCCAATTGCAGATTATTTGTTCAAGTCTCAAAGTTTGTTTCAGTTCTGAGAAAAGTTAAACTCGCAAATTTAATAAGTACCGGACCTCCAAGTTTCTAGTAATAAACACCTACGGGAGTTACCTTAAAACTTCCAGAATCATAAAATAGGTTGCAGATAAATATTTTAGGGCATATTTTGTAACGAGTGTTAAAATTATTTTGAAATTATTTACCTCAAATATTTTCTGTTTCTTTTGGAGAATTATTTTGTTAAATGCCGCAGTGTTATGGAAGCATGAAATCAATAATGAATTTCAGAAAATTAAAGAGGAAAAGTTATACCTGAGGTTGAGCATTTATTGGTAGTGCATTAATTAGGAAGAAGTGCTTCAGATTTGCTATATAAAGCTGATTAAAGCTGCCTGAACACTTAGTCTATGAAGTAAATTGAGCTATTCCAATAAAGTATGATCTTCCTTACTTCTTAATCAGTTTTTATTGTCCTTAATGTAGTGCTGGAAATCTCAAGTATTTCACATATGACATATATTTAGTTAATCTAGCATTGATGTCAAGGAACAGAGGAAATTTAGGTCATTTTAAGAAAAGGTTGAAATATATTGTAGAATTTTTGATTTGAATTTGTGATTTGTGACAACTTTCATTATTATTATGTATGTCTGGTATAGAAAGATGTATAGCATTTACAGTGTTTTGTTATTTGTAGGATAGTGATTCAAACATTAGCAGCTACTTCTTCTTTTAAAAAAAAAATTATACTATGGATAAATACATTGCAGTACTGTAAAGGCATTTTATCTGGTTATATATTAGTAATGCCTTTAATCAACAGTAGGCAATTAATTATTCAGTTTTGGCAACTTAAAAAACTACTGTCAAATTTGGAATTGTGCAAAATATTCGCATTATAACTTCATGTGTCAAAAGGTCAACTGTAAGTCTGTTTGCTAAAAAAACTACGGTGCATAAGAGAGAAGGATGTATATGCACTTAAAAATTCCTACCATATTTGCCACTGTATTAGTAACCAATTTATTTCTTCTCTAAGTTAAGCAGCTTTGAATGATATTATTGTAAAAACTGGAAGCTTTTATCTTCCTAACATTTATGTTTGCATTTTGAAATTCTGAAAAAAAAAAAAAAAGAATTATTAAAAAGTTTGTACACAATCAGTGATTTTTCCCCTCTTAATTCAAATTGGATGCCTCAAACATATGGCCAAGATCCATTATTAGAGCATAATTTAAAATTAAGCAAATTTTACTTAAATTTCAGATTAGCATAATAGCATTTTTTCTCCTGCATGATGATACAAAAGTATAATTTTAGTTTGCAAAGTAAAGGAAATAAAATGCTTAATTATCAAATAGAGGCTGGACAATGAAATGCCATTGGTGAATTTTTTGATAAGGAGACTTTTTGAGATTAAGCTTCGTATAATACGCGAAGAAATTATGATTAGTCTTTCAGTGACAAAAAGAATTGACTGTATGCATATCAGCTGTGTGTAGTGGGTGAGAGGAATGAAAGTAGAATAATTGGATATTTCACTGTCTATCAAATCCCAGATTACAAAGCCTGGTGGTTCATTGCTGTAATGGCTTGAAATGGAAGCAATATTTTATTGAATTACCACCTGAGATAGAAAGTGAATTTTCTGCAAAGGCATTCATTGATCATAATAAAGATTATGGCAGGAGAGTCTTCAAGTAAAAAAAGTTTTAGGGACTATTGTTTTCGTTTTGCAATTTTGTGTCGAATTACACTGAATGTCCGTTTCACTTTTCAAATTGTTGCCACCAAATATTATCTTCCTGTATTATATTTTGAAGAAATTAAATCATGAAGAATCTGCATAAATGTATATATGTTTCTTGCATTGTGATAAAACAATGGTACCTAGAGCCATCATATTTTGAATGACATAATCGTACTGTGAATATGGGCTTCTGGAAGCCCAAATTTGGAATTTGTTTTATTATCGATTTCATATTTTGTAAAACTTTAATGAATTTTTGATTAACAAACTCAAAATTTTCAAAGCAAGCAATGGCACTGTTGTATAGAAAAAAACATTTTTATCTCCAGCGTGTGAGACTGTGTATAGGAAATTCTAAAGATATGCTCAGTTTAAAATCATTTTGCGACATTGTTCTTTAACTGAATTTTATGGTTTAAGTGCGAAGAACATGATATTTAATAAATAAAGGTAACACACAAAATGTTTAAAAAATGCCCCTTTGGACGTAATTTAAAATCTGAAACCTTTCAGTTTTTTTTTATTTTTTTTTTTTTTTTTTTCTTCTTTTTTTAAAAGGAAAACTGAAATTGTGTAGTCCATTACAGTTTGTTACAAAGAACACACAGTAGATTGCATCCTATGACAGTCAGCTTAAAAGGGCTACTTTACTGCAAGACAGTGTGAGATATTGTGGACCTTTAAAATATTTTATAGCATGAAGTAATTTAGCTTGGGTACTTCGCTTCATTTTCCTTATGTTTCGATATCTTATTAGCAGATTACCATTTTCATATGTAAAAAGGCATTTCATTCAAGCTTACAAGAAGATAGTAGTAAAATTTTTATTTGGTACTTCCCCCTTCATGATAGCTCCAAAAAATGCCCCCTGCGTCAGCACAATAAGTTGAAATGTTGTTGCTAATAAGAAATCTTTTCTTACTATTTATAAATTGCTGTTATTATATCTTGATGAAAAAATCCTTAATAATTATTTGTATATCTAATGATTTATGAGTACACTTGGTACTTCTTAATATTTTTCTTTGTTTTGTGTTTTAATATGTTCCTTATTTAATATAAATATGACTGATAATTTTTATAAACATTTGCAAATTGGTTAAAATAATAAATGGTATTCTCTCTTTCAATTATATTAAGATCTTTATAAAAGAATAGACTTATCTCAGAGCAATAAACAAAACAAACTTAAATACTGCTAAATAAGGGCCAATTTCTAAGAAGTGAATCTTTTTCGTATAGAAGAATATTGTATAATTGCAGACCAACTTTGTTGTACCTGTTCAGTGTTGAATCACTTCACATAACTTTTATTTCAGTTCCAGCTGACATTCCAAACTGCATTTGAATGGATTGTTAAAAAATCCATTTACAATGAAATATTTCAAAATGTTTACATTAACATTTAAATTCTCAAATCTATTTTGAATTGACTAATAAAACTGAATAAATGCATTTGACTATCACTGCTTTTTACTAATTTTTATATGAATCCACCAGTGGCTGAGGGGGTAACATCAGTGAACATTGCTAATTTAGCCTCATTTCAGATTCCAGTGTGTGGGTTGGCTGCGTGATTTTTTTTTTCTCTCTATGTGTAATATAAATATGAACCAGTTTCCCTCCATATTTTCTGCATAAAGGCATCCTTGCTCTTAAGCTGATGGCCTTCACTTGTATTATGTAAATCAGTTGTTTTGAATTTCATGAAATAAAAACTTTTCTGGGGGAAATTAAGTGAAGGCTTTCATTTAAGAAAATAGTGCTTTAGTTTATTAGAATATTTACATATAAAATTTTACTATGAATAGTATAATTATCTCCAATTAATATATTTATCACTTTTTTATAGATAATCATAGGCACCTGATAACAGCATATGCTTTTGTTTTTATCTCATCAATTCTGACCGAATTCATGTTAGTTGCTGAATATGTTATCATCACACTGTGTACAGATCATTTTGCATATTTTATTATATCAAAAATGAGAAATATTTAAATTTATAATAATTTTTATTTATCTATTTTTTCCATCTGATTTAAAAAACAGTTTGGATAACATTATTCTCATTGTATATAGATATACATATGTATCATCATTTAAGATTTTTACTAAAAATCTTAAGTGCATTAATGGTAATGGAATCAACTATTTAAATACAGGTTAATTTTTGGCATAATTCATTACTGCAGTGTCTGTTTGCATAAATGATGATTTTATCCCCTGTGGAATGTTGAACTTTATCCAGGAAAAAACTGTTTCATAATCATGCAACTATATACTATGTAGTTATGATTTGAATTATTAAAAAAAAATTATCTTGTTTTTATCTAAATGATTTTGTTTTAAATATTTGCTACCTTCTTAGAATAAAATATCTTTGATATGTATTGTTATTTTATTCTAAAATTAGTTAAAATTAAATCATGCAATCCTGTATAATTATTCATTATATAATTTACTACCTAGATTTTCAAAGTGAAAGATAAAATTATTTTTGGAATGCATTTAGGGTGAACCTCATTTAACATGTATAGCAGAAGTAACAATTTAAAGAAACAAAAGGAAGAAAAAAATTTTAAATGTGTTATACTTTTAATTCTCTTTTTGACTAAAGTATTCTTTTAAACCATAACTTTAGAATAAAAAAGTACTGCTCATAAACAGATAAACTATAACTCTCCAATATATTTTTGGCAAGAAACAAACTAGGTTTGTTCCCTAGATTGATGTTATTCTTAGTTTTGGATGGATTTAATTTGGAATATATATTCTAATAACAGAAATCACTGAATGAGGAAAATGTATAAGTTTATTAGCTAGTTATAAAAATTATTATCTAAAGAACACTTAGTATTGATAGATTTTTTTTAATGCCATTCTTAGGATGGAAAATTTTAACTTGAAATAAATATTAAATTCTTCACAAAATGGGTTTGGAGAAATACAGATTATTATTATTATTATAATTGACAATTAAAGTAGTAAATTTATGAATCTCTTAATAAATTACTGAGTTTAAACTTGTATTAGGGGCACTCAGTCAGTAGTGCATTTATTCCAAAAGCCACACACACACACACACACACACACTCTCAAAAGGGGGGAGGAGAAATGCATTATAGTTTAGTTTAGAATTTATGTAACAAATACTACTTTCATTTAATAAATTAAGTATCAAATGTTATTATTAACTAGAATAAATTTACCATCAAAACTGTATTACTGTTTATGTAAATTGCGACATTGGAAGTAATTTGTTAAACTGATTTTGGGGGGGGGCAGAGTTAAGTTTGGCTATTTATTCTCTAACTGAATGAATGGAACATTAAAAAAATTTTTTAAAAAACTGACTGTAAAGCAATCACAAATAATCAGATTTTATTAGCTGTGTTGTAAATTAATTCTAGTTGAAGTAATAGAAAATTATTGTAATGAATAATTGTTATGGATTGCAACATGTGTTATGTTCTGTTTATGTGTCTAAATAAATGTCCTTACTGTAAATGAAAGTTTGTAAATATAGTTGGTCAGTTATTCATATATTATTTTGAATATTTACACTTATATGATTAGTTATAAATTACACATCTTTTGCTGTATCTAATATATAAAAGTGAAGTATAGTTTTAAGATGGAAATATAATGTTAATAAACATTGATATTTAATGTAAAATAAATTCAGTGAATGTACTCTTTTTTATTTCTGTAAATGTAATCTGCTATTATGTAACACAAGAACATATATGATAAAAACCTCTCATAAAGAATATCTCAGAATGAGTAATATTTCTGAGAGTATAATAAACTTTTAGCAGATGTACAATAACACATGACTTTAAAAATTTTGGGCGGAAATGTGTTAAGATAATGTATGTTATTCTCATATTTATCAGTAAGTCAAAATAAAGAATGTAACAATCTATTATAATAAATTTTAATATTAAAGCTGAATAATAATTTTTTGTTAATTTTAATATATTCAATGATAATGTTATCTTCTATATAAAAACTTAGTTTATTGCTTATATTCTCTACTTATATACTTTATTTCATTTTTTGTCTTCATTGAGTTTGATCATTTCTGTGAAATGACAAATTTTTCATCACTGAGGCCTCTGTGGTTTGATTTGTTTACAGTAATAAACTATATTTGAAAATATGGAAGATTTGTAATTTATGAAATATAAATATAAAAGCATTGCTGATAGTGACATACTGTAGTAAAAAGGGATAAAGAATTAACAAATATAAAGTTTAAGAAATTGAAAATAAAATTTTATTTTTAAACCAAAATGTAGCTTTTCATTAATATATAGAATATGAATATATATATTGTAATTAAATTTATAAGTTTTGAAAGTATTATAAAAATGCAATAGAAAAAGTTAAGAACCAGCAAGAACAATTTTCAGAACTAAAGCAAAAATGAGGAAGTCGAGGCTAAATCATTAGAACAGTTGGATTGAGTCATTTTTGCTCTCATCTGGGGCAGGGAACAAAAATAGTTCAGTTTTCCATTCTAATTAAATGATTACTAAATCAATGGTTCAGGTACTTGACAGTTTTTAAACTGCAAAAGCAAAGTATAGGCCAGTCTGAGTGTTCTAATTGATTTGGCTGTTTGGCCTTGACTTCTTGCTTTGACTTTTTGCTTAAAATGAAGAAATCAAGGCCTAAAAATTGTTCTTACTTTTTCTTGCAATACTTTGAAAGGTTATAAGTTTTAGTATTTGATATAATTTTGCTACTAAAGCCCAATTATTTTTTTGGTTTAGATAATATTTATAGTTTTAAGATTTTCCATATATATATATGATAAGGCATGCTGTTCATGCGATATTTTTAAGCAAAATTATTTTACAAAAATTAATGTATTGCATTACTCTTTATTAAATGATAAATCAGCTTTTTGTCTGACTCAGCTTAAAGTGGTTAAAGGCAGAAAATACATTAATTAAGCTAACTATGTGAAATTATAGCAAGATACAGAAACAACAGGAAAATAAAGATTTTTTTTTTTAATTGATTGGAGGAATTTTAGCTTCCTATTATATATAACCTATTGGCCTATTTGTAAATACCTGATATTCATATTTGTTGATAAAAAAAAATTATGGTATGGGTGCATGTTACTATCTGACAGTTGGACAACCTATTGAATGCTTGTTCATAACTGCTGACTCTCTTGCTCCTGGTTTTATCAATAGACTCTCGGTTTTTCGTCACATGATCACTAAAAATCCTGTTTTTAATTTTTAACCTTTGCTAAGGAAAGTGTTTCTTTGCAGTAAATTAAATTTATTGGGTTAATTAAACTTAAATTGGGCAAATTGCGTCCTTTCCATCCCTAGTGATTTTCAAAAAGCTTTTTGTGTTAAATTTTATTAAATTTCATTTAATCTGAGTTGTTTTAATCTACTGCAGAGATATATAGATTTGTATTTGAAGATTCAACTAGTGTTTAATAAAGTTAATTCATTTTATTTACCTCAATATCTGATATATTACTAAATTTATCCAGACAAATATTAAGTACACTAATTATTATTTTTATTTCAATTGTATTTAAAAGTACACTGAATTTTTTTTTTTTAACCCTGTTTGGTATTTTCTCAATATAAAACTGTAAGAAAATTACAAAATAAAATTAGCTAGAGGGCATGCAATTTAGAATATCTAGTTAAATACTAATAAATTTTGCTTCATGATTGTATTACAAATTGTTCAGTAAACTGAATCTTGTATTATACAGTAATTTTAAATCACTTTGGAGCTCCTATGAAATGGCATCCCTGCACAGCCTGAAAATCTTGTTTCACACAGAAATCTTCTGGTTTTCAGATTTTTAGTTTCGTAGTTATGCTTGTTTATGTTAGAATGATTATTCAACTCAGCAAATATTTAAAAGCACTATTTTAATATACATTTTCAAGAAGAATAGTAGTAAATATAAGCATTTATTTGAAAATTAAAATAACAAATATTGAAAAGTTTGTAAGATTTTCTTCAAATGTATCATTTATAACCGTTATTGCAGTTTTTTTTTCTCTCCTTTCCCTTCAAATAATGATAAAGAACAACAAAAAATAGCTGTGCAATATTAATATTTAAGGTACCATAACTAAATTAATTATGAATAAATTTCGAAATGTGTTTTTAACAGCCACCCCCGGACTTTGAAAGTAACATCAGATTTTGTTGATTGTAGAAAAAAAAAAAATTATGCAAAGAATTTGAATCTTTAGCAATTTTTAATATTTCATTTGATTTATTAATTACATTTTAATAAAACTCATAATTATATAATTGTTCAGAAAATTTATTGTAATTGTTTTGATTTGCATGTTGTAACATAGAAATATTTATTTTGTTACAAAGGTGTAAGTTGGATTTGAAATAAAATGTATTAGAGTAATTTATAATAAAATATACAAATAGAAATGGGCTTCAATTTATTAACATAAGAAAAAAATGGCATATTGTAATTATTAATCAGAATCTGCAGCTGTATTTATATCACAGTTATGTTCCTAAAAAAAGTGTATAAAAAATGGTTCAAGAAAGTCATTGTATCTGTAAGAGAAAAGAAGATTGGTTCCGAACATAAAAAATATGATGTGTGCAACACATGACTTCCTTCTACGGAATATTAAATTATACACATTTTGCATTTCACTTAAACTTACTGGATTGAATTAAATCTACTTCATCGATAGCACAATAGCACTCTTAAAATTCACTACATTTTCTTACCACATCCACACTCTGGCGCTAACTTAATAATGTTACGTCTCATTCATTTTTATAACTCATCAGAATGCACTAAAAATTATGTATATCATCTGGAGAATCACCTAATCGTTGCTATATGTTCTATTCAAATACTATAATAAATCTAAAACGATGTGCAAAAGCAATTATACCAAAAAAAAAAAAAAAAAGTTTTTCACA
>KK117697.1:16976-27043 GCA_000611955.2 Stegodyphus mimosarum
ATATATATATATATATATATACAGTTTCTTTTATCAAATACAATAAATGCTGAAGGAGACTATTATACATAAGTTTAAGAATTTTATTATTCAACAAGGTTTAGTATGAGTAGCAATAGATATTTATAACCTTATTAATGAACTGTAATTAAAACTCCGATCGACATGTTCCAAGTCATAAGCTAATATTACTATTTTGGTACTTAATGTTGATCTGCATCGTATTATTAGCAGTTTATTGGTATCCTCTAACTAAGGTATATAGAATGACTTCTGTGACAGTGAGCAGCATTTGGAAAGAAACTTGGATTCTACGATATTATAAGGTCTCGATATCATATTCTGGATATGAAACAATAAGTTTACAACAATTTTAAAAATGAACATTTCTAGTAATTGGCCTATTCTGTTATAAGGTATTTCTCCCGCCTTCTTAGCATGCCCTCGCGGTGTAATAGTCAGCACACTCGGCGTGTATTCGAGAGTTCCAGGTTCAAGTCAGGGCGAAAACATTGCATATTTTTCATGTTCCCTTTCCGAAATAACCTAATGTCTCTACAGTGGCGCCCGAACTAAAAAAGATGGTAGATGACGATTCTCCACCCCCAGGATTTAGCGATTTCTGAATTCTGGTGGAAAGAGTCCCGGCGAGGGAATTACACATTTTTCATGTCTCCTGCTTCGAAGTAATCTAATATCTCTATAATGTGATCAATTAAGAATAAAAAATATGGGACAATAATCAGAGTCGAAATAAAAAAGTGGAAAAAATGCCAAAAGAGAATAAAACTCTATTAATGAATCAACTTTACAAATAACATAGATATAAAAAGCTACATTTCATTAAATAGAATAAAATTCTCATAGTGAGTTAACTCTGCAAATAACAGAGGCATACAAAGCTAAATTTCATTTTGACACTTATTCAGTTTTAGTTTTTTTTTCAGTTTTTTATAATTCTATTTTACATGGTTACTTACATAGTTATATTTGATATATTTTTTGTGCTACTTGGGAATTTTGTCAGCTGTTAAGTTTACTTTGTTATTTTGTGGCTCTAAATAAATGATCCTTCGTGTTGAATACTACTTTATGCTATAACTATTTGGGATTTATTCCTTACAGATTCAAAGACAGAAAAAATTATTTATATTTGCTCGTAGAACTTTGCTGATTATGATAGGATGCTTTGTTTCGCCCATACTGATAAACATGAAATGAAATTATGCCGCTAATGGAAAAATTGTTTATTTTTATTGTTGCCCAACGCAGAATTAATTTTTTCTATTTTTGAGATTTTAATACAAGTATAATCATTAAGAAACCGTTGTGAAAATACAATCTTTTTATTACTATTGACTGAATCTAAATAAATGCATTAACGATATTTTGAAAACAAACGGCAATTAAAATACCAAAAGACTCCCCATAGATGACAGTAATATATGGCGCTAGAAACGTATATCATAATTTACGATAATACTGAAAATATTCATAAAAGTAATTAAACCAATACATTATAAATTAAATGCTTTAAATTAAATTATTTAGATATAGCATTAAAAATAAAATGAAGATTTAAATGATAAAATAGCTTCTTTATTGCTTTTAAACCACACATTTTTATTAAATCATTACTGATTCAATAAGCTTGAAAAGTAAGTTAAAGACGCATGCTTTGGCAAATGATATCACGCTGAGAACTTGAATGTTTGCGAGGCTTGTGTAGATAATGAAATGAAGGTCTTATCTTTCGAATAGCAGCAACATTTGCCAAATCGCATTCATGACAAACGCATGGTAATATAATACAACAGTCTGAAAATTTTGTAAGTGATCTAAAAAATTTCTAAAATGAAAAATTTGGACAGAGTGCAAGAGGACGTTAAGGATGGTTTAATATTCAAATTTAAATGCAATAAATTTAACAAAGTTAAAAGAAATCCAGTTTCACTTATACAATGCAACGCTGTATTAATCCCAAGCCTACTTTATCAGCTGTACGTAACCTTCGAAGAAACACCTAAGATTCAAAACATAATCTTCCTCAGCATATGAGTGATATGAAACGAATGGTCAAACTGGTTATTGTTAATAAAGAAAAAATCTCAAAAATGGCGATTGCTCAAAAAGTTACATGTAGAATTTAATGAAACTCATCCGCAATATACAACATGTAGTAGGATATAAAGTAACATGAAAAGAAATTACAAGACAATCATGGTGTTATAAATAAATTAGTATGAAACGTATAATAGTGTACTAAAGTATAAAACGAAAAACTCAGATGTGCCAGTTTGGTATGGGGAAATTACCTTTAATATGGAGTATGATCTCCTCAAAGCAATAGAGAACATACAGCGATGTGTGATGCTATTAATTATGCAGTCTTTCAGTTCTGTATGAAGGGAGATACATTGCTCTTGCAAAGCATTTGTAAGCGTGGCAAGGGTCTAAAGAGGAGGACTGAGAGCAGCTGAGTGTCTTCCTAGAGCATCTCGACAGCATTCATTCTCATGCTCGACAGCATTCAGGTCCAGTGATCGAGCTGCTCAATCTATGCGCTGAACTGTTTGTTGCTGAAGATAATCATATACGATGCGAGCCCTGTGCGGTCTAGCAATGTCGTTCTGTAGCAGGAAATGATCACCTATTGTCCCGGCATAAGGGCGTACATAAGCATAAAGGATGTCATCTCTATAGGTCTGATCATTCAGGGTTCTACGTGGAAAGACATGGAAGTCTGTGCGTCCACCCAAAGAGATAACACCCAAAGCACAAACATTCTTCCTCGGTATGCATCTCTTTCACAGACGTTTGATGGATGATAACGGATTCCAGGTTCTCTCCAAATCTAATAACGCCTACTATCGCTTTTGAGTCTAAGGATTTATCCGTAATGAAAACAGTTTTCCGTTGATCAGGAGTCCAGTGGACATATTGATATACCCACCTCAAACGTTCTTTTCTGTGGTGTGACGTGAGCAGCACGCAAAAGGCTGGTCGCTTTACGTGCAGACCTCCTTCGTGAAGCCTTTTATGCATAGTTCACGCCGACACAAACCTTCTGGTGGCTGTAACAAGTGAGGATCTGAAATCAGTCGGAGTTGCGGTTCTATTCCTTCGTGCCCATAGCAACAAATATCAACCATAGGCGTTCATCGTAGCGTTTGGCTGTCCTTGGCTGAACCTCCAGGATGCCGAATTGTTGCCAAAGTCTATGAACAACAGAAGGACTCACATTTAGCCATCTGACCTCTCCTGGCTACCTTTTAGTCTTCCAATAGCCCTCCATTGCAGTTCTTCGGGCAAATTATTACAAATTATTACAAATTGGTTATCCCTCATTTCTTATCTCAGTGTCACAGCGAAATTTGCAAGCTTGCTCTGAAGTATGCAGTTTTATGTTCCTCGCAGTATTCCGATCGCAGTGGCACTAATTTGCAAACTGCAGTTTTACTCAGGAACTCGTATTTGACAATAAATTCCAAGTTCACACGGATTGGCTTAAATTGGTTCACACGGATTGGATTTAAATGAGTTATCACTATTTTTGTGAATTTCCATTAACTTTTGGAAAACAGTGTAGTTTCTCCTAATACCTATGTGACGAGTGTTGGTTGACAGTTCCTGCTTGTACGTTTGTGAGTTAACCTATGAACCTGAACCTGCCATCTCTTTTGAATCATGATAGCTGTAGAATCGGAAGCTTATGTAAGAGTCTCAGACGTCTTCCCAAATTTCTGCTTTTATGCCGTCTTAAACTTGATTTCTGACTAGTTCTTCGCGACTCGGCCTGCCACTTATTGCAGAGCTACTCAAACTAGTATGTTTGATGAAAAATTACTGTTGGACAATTTCAATATGCACCGGGACTTATAATTTGATACGAAATTTACAACTCCTAACTCTGCCATTTAATTTAGAGAGAAGTACACCTACCATTAACAACAATGATGCTTATCCTAACCGAGTCGTAATGGTTTTTATGGTAACATGGTAAGAGTGGGCTAGATGAATGTGATTTACCATCTACTTCCTTATTTTTCGGTAGGGTATCATATTGAAATTTAATCTTTGACTGAAAATTGAATACAAGATTTTTTTATTCGAGGATGAGAATGCAGCTTCAAACCGTTACTTTCGTGCAGCCGGAAGAAAGAGTCAGTTTCTCATAACTTTTGTTTGATGATTAAAAAGTGATAGTGCAATAAAACCCCATGTCTGGACTGAGATTTCAGTGCAATATTCGACTATGGCAATACAGTCAAGGGCAATGTGTCTAATGTAAGGAAGCTTTTGCGGATGTCTTTCTCAGGAAAATTAGCTTAAACTTTTGTCACACATGAGGGAAATAAAGAAAATGCCAAAGGAGCCAGCTGGGACATGATTAAAAGGTCAGATCACTAATACTCAGGCTGTTTGGCCTTTGATGGAACACACCTGAACTAATTGAATTAGTCTATTCGGATATTCGAAAACTCCGGATAACTGGGTATCTTGCAAGCCAAACATAAGCATTTACCGTGATACAAAGGTAATTTTACTATGTTTAATTTATTGTATTTATTATAAAAAGATTCTACAAGATAGAATCTCCTTTGTTTTGAAAGAATTAAACAATGAAATTAATTTTTATTTCGCTAAACATCGAATTCTGCTTCAAATAAAATAAAACAAGCAATGAAATAAACTATTTATCAGCCATGTAAATCTAAAACTAATTAAATAAATCTCGCTTTTACTTTTGCCGTGTAAAATTAAAACAAAATAATCATTTTTAGTTCCTTGTACGAAGTAAAAAGGAAGTATTGTAATCGCGAAAACTTTTGGGTATCGTATTTCAAAGAAAATATCCATCTTGACAGCTATCGAAAGCAATTTAACGATATTTTTGCATGGAACCTGTAAATAAGGACAGAATAAAGGACTACAGGGAGCTCGCTATAGATAAAAAATTTGATGCTATAAAAGATGTCCAAAATGTGCACTAATTTGTGCTTCCAAAAACTCATCGTTCATATTACACAAGTTTACACATTGTATAACTTTACTAAAGGATAATTAAGAAAAAGCCATGTGGGGGAAATCAAAATACATTTAGTAATAATAATTATTTAAGTTATTAACCAATTATCGAAAAGTACGCAACCTTGAGAGAATTCTTTGTTGAGGATTTTCTAAGGAAATTGTCTTATATTTTCTTCTAACTTAAATCTAAACGGATGCGCCATATGATGAGCCTACTACGTTGCCATAATCTGATAAAAATTGGAATACCAGTATTCCGCAGTTTCGTCTACTTAATTGCTCACAGGCCTCTAAAATATTTTCTTATAAATAAATTCCATATTTGATAGACCTTAATTTAAAATTTGAAGGTGAATATGTAATTTACAAAGTTTTAATTTAGGATGAAAATATTTCGCGGATCTACGCAAAAACGCATCAGTTATCTACTATTACAATTTTATCAAACTGAATATGAATGTTTGCTCATTAAATATGAGCGCTTATGATGATTTATTTAAATAATATGCCAGATTAAACGTAAAAAATGTATAAGATTAAACGCAATTAATTATTAAACTACACCCTGTCTAACTTAACCTGTTTAACCCTGTACCATGGGCTTCCGATAAATTAACTTCGGGCACTTATAAGAAGCCCAGAATCCCAAGAACGTAAAAAGGGGAAATAAAAAGGGGAAACGTAATTAAAGGGTTTAAAGGATACAAATAGAGTTTAACAAAACTTATCCACCTCTACTTATGATGCTTTAAAAATACAAATGCTTGATTATTTTTAACGCAAGAAACAACTTAAACGTCTAAAACTCCAGTTGCTGTCATCCTCAACTTCTGGGTCTAACCGTTAGGTAATGCAAGAGTTTGTTCACCAAAACCAACGTGATATACATTAAATTCAATGAAATTTGCATTCTGGTGAAAGTTGACAAAAGCATCAGAAGCCTATAGGGAAGACTTAGTTAAAAATACTTGTTCTCTAAAATGACTTACCATTTTGATCTGCATATTAAACTACAACGCTTTCTGAGAAAAATCATCAACTTTGAATTTCTTTCAGATTTAGCAATATTAAAGGTATTATATTATTTATTTACTGTCACATCAGCTCTTTGATGTGTTCCAGTTTTTTTCAGCTTATTTTCTTGCTAGCCAGTTTGAATTACGAGCGAAATGATGCACTGTTAGCAAAACTTCAATAATACGAGTTGAAACACACAAAACTAAAGTGAATAGACATGTACGAGACGTTTAAAAAAGCTGCACATCTTGCAAGTTCTTGATCTGATGATCACAGACCTTGCTTTTACTTCAGGAAACACCTAATAAAATAAGCTAACATAATCATTTTGGTTACGTGACAAAATTTGTGTATTTATTAAAATATACACGACTAAATTTTAAAAGATATCGCCAAAATTTCTTATTTCAGAGACAACTGTTTTCAACAAGATAAGTTTAGCGTAGTCACTTACAGTACTAAGGTACTACGGCTTCTAAATCGGAGACGAAGCAGCAGAAAAACCAAGAACCTCCACAGGCTTCTTCTATTTGCAGTCATCACCATTAATATCTAACTGAATAAGTCAGAAGCAATTTACTCACAGTACCAATTACGGCTAACGCCACGAGACCAGCCAGGCTCACCTACTATTAGCGACGGCAACAACAACAACAAGGCTCTCGTAATAAACACGAAATGTAAGTTAAATGAAGTTTAAGAGCATTTATTGCTTTTCAAAAGATCAATTTGAAAACAATGTGATTAAAATTTGAAATATAATGAAAAATTCTTAGTTTCACCGAGTGGCAACCGAGTGGAGACTTTCAATTCGCGAAGCTTAATGAAATATAAATTAAACTCTATGTTTTGTTCAACAGTATCGCTTGTCAAATGATACGGAAAATAAATACAAGCAGCAGCGTAGCGTAATGGCCCTCAAATTTTAAAAAACACCATTAAAGAAGTTCAGTATCAAAAGAAACATTGTAAATATGATCAAATTTACTAAGATAACCGTAATCAAAATTTTTATAGAGTGGTAATAAATACAAACTGTGACGTATGCAGCTGTCTTTGGTATTCGAAATCAAAATTCAAAAAATTATCTTTTAGATCAGAAAAGCCTCAATGAGCTAGAACGAGGTATAAATTTTCATTAATAGAAAGGAAAATTCAAAATTTTTTATGATATTGTAAAGACTGTACATTTTTCGAAGCAGAAAACGTCAGAAGTAAGCTGTATCCTAGCCAGAATTCAAACCACCATGCGGGCGACATCTACTTTTATTGTACATACTATAAGCTGATCGAAAATTTTGAAACTGTCTGTATTTCTCGATTTCTATACACAATCACATCCGTACGCCTCAGCCAGAGAAGGGCAAGTTGATTTTCATTTTCAAACCGGTCAGTAATCCATAATGGCTCGTGGGTGTCGAATACTGCCAGCGATCGAACCTCTTTCTCTTTAGAAAGGAGAAGAGAGGGAAAATGACAAGCTACCATGGACTACATTTTAGTTCAGATGCCACTGTACAGACTGTAGGATTTTCGAAGTAGAAAATGCGAAAAGTCAACCGAGATCTCAGGAGGAACTTGGACCATAAATCTTCCAGTTGCTAGATAATGTGCTAACCACTTGCATCGCAAAAGCATGTGTGACCGAATATGATAATTTCTTACATTCTCCTTGACTTCAGGGCGACTAGAGAGAGGAACGACATCCAGTTGACCAAATCCAAATGGCGATATTTTCGGCCTCACTTTCAGGTGTTACAGAGACTATATCCTGATAATTATCTTCAGAACAATGAAGGTTTAGGTACTTATATTATGTACGTTTTTACTAAAAGGTTACATTTTACTAATTGATGATAATTAATGATATTTTGAGCCTGTCCTAATCTCTTCCTTATTTGGTTCATTTCTCAAATTGGATAAAAAAATTAAAAATTAAATTTCTTAAGGAGCAATCATAGACAGATACTCGAAATATATGAAGTGTAAAAATTTTTATAACAGCTTGTGTATGTTACAAGAATGTATGTAAAAGATGGCTACAGGCATTATTTTCTTAATTACTGATTCCAAGCATATATTAGTAATCAAACGGCTAAAAGTGTAAAAGTCTTATTTATTTCAAAACATTTAAATTAAGTGTTGTTAAAGTGCTGCACTTGAAAACGCATGTTATGATAGCATTAATAGCATTAATCTTTCAAAGGTTAATGCTGTTAAGTACTTAATGAAAATGCGATTACATAAGAAAGGACAATTTCACAACTTGATTCGTAATTAAAATTGAAATTCTTCTGCATTAAGAGCAGCTTTGCAAAGCATACTCAAACAGCACCTGTTTAATTAAATTAATAGCATCGAATTAAATATTAGATTTACTTCATCACTACCTGTATTCCTTTTAATGCAATTTAAGTATATATTAATATGGTAGAATATTTCCAAAGTCAAATAGGAGTTATATAACATTGAGGGTTTTGTTCATTTATTGCAAATTGTAACTTGATAGATGATACCTTTCCCTTACTGCATTTTTATCTCACTAACATAGCTATTTTATTTTGGACCTTTTCAGTAAATAGCTACATGATGTCACATTTTATGAAATGAAAAACAAATTTTATGGAATATTTAATTCTATTTCTCATTTTATTTCACTTGTTTACTGTTTGTGGAACATATTATTTCCTATGGCGCAGATGAGCACAGATGAATGGTCATTTTAACGAATCTTCTTATAATGTAGTCAAAAGAAATAAATATTTTGCTTTCACTGAACTTACTATTTCATTGTTAAATATATATTTAGTAATATCCATTCATAATGCTACCTCGTTTTGTTTACTTCCTTGTACGAAGTAATGGAAGTATTGTAATCACGAAAAATTCCGGGTACCATATTTCAACGAAAATATCCTTTCTGACCGCTATCTAATGCAATTTAACGATGTTCTTACGTGACATCTGTACGTAAGGATAGAATAAAGGACTCTCCAAACGAATTTTAAAACTGATTTAAAATTGCAGATTGTTTCGTAGTGTCTGTAAGTACGTACGTATATATATATATATATATATATATATATAGTTCGCATAACTCAAACGTGAGTAGCCTCAGAACGTTGAAATTTTGTATATATTGCAATCTTCCGCACCAAAAGTGTATATATATATATCCACTTTCGAATTTGGGAAATTAAAAATTAAAATAGAATTTTCTAATGATCTGTAAGAACTATATAATCCCTAACTTGTTTCTTATTTTCAGGAACTTTGTAAAAAATAATCTAAAAAATATTTGGAATAGAAAAGGTAAACAACATAAAAAGTGAATACATATAAAAGGGTACTTAGAGTTCAAGGCTTCTTCGGCTGTCAGAACTTTGTAGTTTTTGCCTATTTATTATTTTTACCAGGAGGTTAGTTTTCCTCATACAAAAACGCACTATAAAGTAGGCTAGCCCCCTCTTTACCTTTACAACGGTCTCAGTTAAAAATATTAAAATCATAGAATGAAGCAATAAGGCTTTGAAAAACCTGTAAGTTAAATGCCCCGCTTTCGCCTACCAATGAAAAACGTATACAAACACTCTGAAAAACTTTTAACTGTATTTACCAAATAACATGTAAGGACTGAAATTTAGTTTACATTGGACAGCCTAAATCTGCCTAAATCTAAGAATTTAGGTCCATAGGTCGCACATTAAGAATCCAAGCATGGGTCGCACGTTAAGAAATTTAAAAGTCAAAACAATACAGAAATCTGTAAAAACAACAACACCGCAATACTGGAACATTTTCAATTCCATGATTTTGGTAATGTTGAATTAGCTGTTTTAGATATTATACCCAATGCTAAATTAAAACTCTTTAAAGAATCAATCTGCATTTCACAACACAGATTTCTTTAACCTTATGGGCTTAACACACATTTAAACAAGACAGCTAATAAACAAGAAAAGGAGTCAATCTATGGGGAATTTAGATTTTTTAGCAAAAAAAAAAAAAAAAAAAAAAAA
>KK117699.1:0-26687 GCA_000611955.2 Stegodyphus mimosarum
AAAATCGCAAAACGAAAGTAATAGTCCTTCGGGACTAAATCCCTTTGGACTAATAAAAAACAGAAATCCTTCAGATTTTATACTACGCCAAAAGGGTCCGCCACCCTTTTTTTAATTTACACATACTACCTAGATGGTTTAAGAGCATTTGGGCTAAAAATATTTAAAGATAGCATAACTTTAGATTCTCCGATAGATCGTTTCGCGCGGTGAAGACAAAATATTTCACTCCGGAAAGTGTGTTGCCACTACTAGCTTTGAAATCAGGAGTTTGTTAATCAAAACTTCGTTAAAGGTTTAAAAAGTATAAAACAGATAATAAAACAAATTCGAAATTCAAGATTCGGGCTTCCAAGTGTCAATATTCGGGTGGAGGACTACGTTATTCAAAATTTGATGGCTCAACGTATCGTTATTTTCTCACAACGCGAGAATTCAATTTCTTTAAATACAATACAGGGCGATAATATTCGGTTGCAACAATTTGAAAAATGGTACATACATTTAGTGATTCCACACAAAATGCCGTTTCCAGACTAATAGCCTTTCTAGGCGGACGTCCCTTTGGGCTAAAAAGGCCAAAAGTATGTAAAATTAATAACAATTTTGGGTATAAGTACGACAAAGAAGATGAAAGAGAAGCGTGAAGAAACCTACCTATGATTGTGTTCTAATATGCAATGAACAATGTGCCCAAAACTGGACACGTTATGTGAAGGACATAATGCGCTGTTTTGAAAATATATAGTACGTTGAGTGAGATGCTGAAAATATTAACCTAGCCTAAATGTAAAAGGGTAGATGCTTCTTTACAGTAACTGAGCAGTCCTGAATACTGGTTTCTTATCAAAGTTAAGTTAAAAAAATTCTGATCAGGAGTGTGCTTGAGCAAGTTGAATGCTCTGGCAAAGAGAGGAGGAAAATTACAAAGTTAGGCTCTAGTATAACATTTCATTCTGAATACATTCTTTTCACATACTTAGGACTCTAAAATATTGTAGGAAAAGAAAAATAAGTACATTTAAGCATATATTTACGACGTAATAACAAAATGTTTACATCCGATCATGTCAAAAACCCACTGATCGCCACTGAATGTTTTAGTCTCCAGGAAGAGATAGCCATTGCTTCAAAGCAGTGAATGGGGAAAACCAGTTAAGGCCTCTCCTCTTACTACCTCCATGCTTTACTCAGCCGTAAAAAGTATATCAATTGTCAATCTATTACTCCTTTTGGAAGAGGAGGAAAGCGCAAACAAAGCAGCTTTTTCGGTACGCTAAAGCGTTTCTGCTTATCTCTAAATGCCACATAGGTACCCTAAGGGAGTGAAGGGGCAGTTCGTGAAAAAAAGAACTTGTAGAGAAATGGCCGATTCTGTTTTCACTTTGAGTAAAAGTTGGGCAATTAACAAGGAAAGCATCAATATTGGAAGATTGCATTGATGAATATTATTCGAAGTACAAACCTGTTGCGTGGAAGTTCGTGATTAGATAACGAACGGAAAGATTCTCACAGATACTTTTTTTAACAAACACATATGTTTTAGTTCTTTGAATCTCTTCATTATCAAAATAAAAACTACTTCAGCAAATAGTTTTAATTTTGAAAGGGAAATTAGTAACATGGAGACAAATTTAGAAAATAAGGAAATGAATGAGTAAAGGAACTTTTGTTGGGGACCACAAGTGGTTGCATACGTTTATTAACTTTTGTAAGGGTCCTGCACAATGCATTTGGAACAAGCTTTCAATTGAACATAGGATTAAAAAATCTGCTTGTTTTTTTCCTGAGTTACGAAAGTGCTCCCTTTCGAAATGTCGTATCATTTTCAACCATAACTTTTATTAATATTAAAAAAGAATACATTCTAATAATTTCATTGGCGAAGAATATTTTGTATGGTACTTCCGAAAGATTATTAAAGAATGAGATATCTGTGTAAGAAGTTATCATACTTTATTCCCTTCTTATCTAGGATAATACAATATTAAGAATTATTTCTCTTTTGTTGTTAGTTTCCAGGTTAGGTTATACAGATAGAGAAAAGCACGCAAGGGCTATCTGCCAAGTAGGAGAGATGCCTTTGTGGAGGACTTTTTAAGGGAGAGTCGTTCGTATTCAACTAACATAAGGGGGAAACCCTGAAAACCAACCATGCAGCTAACACATTCGCCTGGAAGCGAACCCCCAGTTAACTGTGTTTTTGGTTGTGATAAGAGTGTTTTAAATAAAAATAATTTTAGAACGACAAATGATTAATTTTGCATTTAAGAAATAGTTCTGTCCTATCCGAATAGTATTCTGTAATAGGTGGTTTTGCAAACAAATATAATAATACAATTTAAAAATGACGGAATTAAAAATTTTTTCAGAAGTAAAGGTAGATTTTTAATTTATTTTCCTCTATGTCATTTTTACATTCATTTTTCATTTGCTTATATCAAGAGCAGAGAAAAATTCAAAGACTGCTTAAGTGGACACACTCAAGGTCCGCCCCAGGCGGCAAATGTTCTATCTATGCCGAATATATCCCTTTTAATCTCTGATTTATCATTTAAAATGAAGAAATTTACAGAATAGAATATAGCCTTTCTAATTCCGTTGTCAACTCATCTCTATAGTCCCAAAATACTTTGACTTGAAGTTCCACCTGATGTTTCCTTTCTGGCCAACCTCTCAGAATATATTTCTTTAAGCACTGTAGTGTAGCATCACATTCACTTCCTTTCTTCAGTTCATAAATTTTGTCA
Organism: Stegodyphus mimosarum; assembly: GCA_000611955.2. Classification (NCBI taxonomy): domain Eukaryota; kingdom Metazoa; phylum Arthropoda; class Arachnida; order Araneae; family Eresidae; genus Stegodyphus; species Stegodyphus mimosarum. The sequence continues at coordinate 2,751 of KK117699.1, forward strand.
TCAGATGCTGGAATCAGCATACAAATTTCCGTATCTTCATCATTATCTTCTTCTGTTGTATTCAAATATGCTCTACTTAAAGTCCTTCCCCTTTCTGTATTGTACATCTAGAACATATTTTTGTAAATTTAACAATATTCTTTGCAATCACTGTGGTGCTTTAAAAACATGTTTCTTAGTTATGCTTTCTAATGGTCAATGATCATTTTCAACTGTTATAAATTTGTCATATATATATATATATATATATATTGATGAAATTTAGAACATTCAAAAGTAACAGGTAAAAGCTCTTTTTCTATCTGAGCATAATTTTTTTGACGTTTCATTACAGCTTTGAAAGTATAAGCAATTGGTTGATTTTCTTGTAGTAAAATAGCATCTAATCCAGAACTTGCATCTACTGAGAGTTATATCCTTATTAACATCATAGAATTTTAATACGGGTGCTTTTACAACCAATTCTTTAAGTGCTTCGAAAGCTTTTTGATGTTTTTCAGTCTAGTGCCAGAGAACATTTTTTTCAAGTAACTGTCTTAATGGTGCACTAGTAGTAGTTAAGTTAGGAATAGATTTGGCTAACTAATTAATCATTTCTAAAAATCTTTGTGCATGATGCCCAATTGCTTCCACTTTAGAAAAATCAGCTTTTAACCCTCTGGCTGCTCATCCCGCGATTTCCACGGGCAACTCTAATGTACGAAAATTTGCTCATCCCGCGATTTTCGCGGGCATGTTTTTTTTCCTGTATTGGTGAGCGCATCCCGTCTTTTCACCGTTTAGCCAGTGAAATAAATTATATGCAGTATTAGACTTTTAATTTAAGTTTTGACCAACAGATGTCGGTAGTTGCCCACTAAATTGCGGCATTTGAAGGTACTTTGTATTTACCGCTCTATCTTCACTGTTTGCCGCCATTTTCTAATCAGAAATGGCTGCTAGAAAACGTTCAGCAATTGACAGATAATATATTCCTGATGATTTATCAGATTCTGAAAGTGATTTTAGTTTTGATAGTGATAGTGATATAGATTTTTCTGACTGCTTCTCAGATAGCGAGGAATCTGATAATCATTCAATAAACCTGCAAAGCGTTAGGCAGTGGTGCAAGATTGATATGAAGAATATTCCTCCTCCTCCAGTTCCTTTTCGTGGAAATCCGGGAATTACTGTGAATTTACCTAACAATGCAAGTATATTGAATTATTTTGAACTTTTTTTGATGATCAAATATTACGAATGATAGTTCAAGAGACAAATAGATACGCTGAAACGAGTTCTACTCCGAACCGTTTGAGATTGACAGCTCGTCATTTTGCACGACACATACCACGTAACCCCATAAAAAAAGAGCCTCGAAGACAGTGTGTTGTTTGCTGTTCAAGAAAATATGCAAATGGAAAGAAAATTCGCAAAGAAACACGAATCTGGTGCAAAGACTGTGAAGTTGTCCAGTCCTTGAACCCTGTTTCGAACTCTACCATACTAAACTATATTTCTAAGGTATTTTTTTCTCAGTGCCTTATATTTTCTTAAGTTTTATACATTTTACTTTTTTATATTATGTAACAAATAGAAATTAACTGTAATTCAATTGAAATTTATTAAAAAAAAGTTTTTTTTTTGTGATAACATCTGAAAATGATTTTTTTGACAGCTTAGTTTCTCATGATAAAAACCTATATAAAAAATCTTTTCTAGAAAGAAAAAATGCATATTTCAATTCTCCAATATATATAGATTTAAAAGATGCAAAAAGAAATTTTTTTTTTTGAAGAAATTTCGGTCCACAAATTGAGCAGTCAGAGGGTTAATACATTTTCACCTAACTCATGCCCTATAGAATTCATGCAACTGACTTTTATTTTACACTGAGCCTTATTGAACTTCAGATTATTTTCTCTGTTTAAATTGAGCTCATATTTCTTTTCATTAGATCCCTAGTCTAAGATAACAGCTATAATACATTCAATGCCTTCTATTATTTGGTTTAATTTTCTTCGGCAAATTTCTGGAGCTGAACATATGCCAAATGGTAATCTTTTAAATTTGAACATGCCAAAAGGTGTATTGAATGTACACAAATTACTACTTTCTTCGTTAGGCTGGATTTGCCAAAAAGCATTATTACTGTGGCGATCACGTGGTTCAGTGAAGCCTGGATAGTTGCTTGCTCGTGTCGCCATCTACGAGGGTAAGTTGAAAAATAAGTTTCCCCTGTCGACTGTGGTCAGAGTTGTGTATGAAAGTCAAAAAATAGAATGAGACATTAAAGATATGACATACCTTTATTTTATTATTCTCGTACGAGTACGTTGAGACATTTGTCATATCGCTTGATAAGCTTCAAAAAGTCCTCCAAGAAAAATTCAGGGCTTTGCATATGGAAGAAGCATTGAACGGCTATGGACGAAAGGCGACACAGCAGGAAAACGCGTAAATCACCGATACACCATTGGGTAGAGGTCGCTGCAAATCAAGCAGATGGCGCTGTTGCAGTGCCTACGCAAAGCGGAGACCAGCCTCTCATTTGAACCCCGGTAAGTATGGAGAGAAGGTGCGTTTTGAATTCGTGGTCGAAGGAGGAAGTGAGAGCGGTTATCCGCCATGAATGGGCACGTGGAGTATCAGGAAGTGGTCAAAGGAGGAAGTGAGAGCGGTTATCCGCCATGAATGGGCACGTGGAGTATCAGGAACAGAAACTCATAAAAGCCTCGTGGAAGTCTATGGGCCAGGTGTGATGTCGAAGCAAATGGTGCGGAGATGGTGTCTCACATTCAGTGATGGACGTCAGCAAGTGGAGGACATACCGAGAGCTGGACGGACGCGCACGGCCACTGCAGATGCAAATGTCAGGAAGGTGGATGACATGATTAGAGCGAACCGGCGTATCACTATCGATGAAGTAGCGGAAGAACTTGGAATCTCACATGAGCGAGCTCAAAACATCATCCACGACATTCTTCGATACAGAAAAGTGTCAGCACGATGGGTGCCCAGACAACTGACCTCGACATACAAGGAACAACGCATGGGAAAGGCGCTTTGGAAGCAATACTGAAGTGAAACAAGCCGTTCAACACTTCTTCCATATGCAAAGCCCTGATTTTTTCCTGGAGGGCTTTTTGAAGCTTATCAAGCGATATGACAAATGTCTCAATGTACTTGGTACCTATGTGCTAAAATAAAGGTATGTCATATCTTTAATGTCTCATTCTATTTTTTGACTTTCATACACAACTCTGACCACAGTCGACAGGGGAAACTTATTTTTCAACTTACCCTCGTAATATCAACAGTGAGAAGTGCTGCGTCGCATGAGCGGGACTCGATCTTGGGTTAATTTATTGGGAGTTGAATTCTTTACCGCTAGCCCAAAAGAGCTCCGTTGTGCTAGGTTCAAGAATTCTAACTCTTTCAAATTTGCGATGGTGGAGTTGTTCTCGAGATCGGTCCGCCGCAATTAGCATCTAAAATAAAAAATATTTTTGTGTTCAGCTTTCCAGTGACAACTTTGTCAATAGTTAACCTAGGATAATGTTCTCGTTTTATAGCTTTATTTAAAACTCTAGGATTTAAACATATTCTTATTTTGTTAAGTTTGACAACTGTGACCATTGAATTTACCCATTCAGTTGGTTCTCTTACTATCTCTATAACATTTAAATTTTCCATCTTTGTAGTTCTTTCTTCACTTTATATTGTGGTATTTTTCTTGGAAGATGAATTACTGGCATTGCATCTTGTTTTAACAGGATTTTATATTCTCCATTCAAACAGCTTAAGCCTTCAAATACATCTTTATTCCTCCAGCAAGTCTTCAGGATAAACAGGCATTACTTTTTGAATAAAACTTAGTTGCAGACATGATTTTAATCCTAATATAGAAGGTACTTCTTTGTCAATAACTTGGAATTCTACAACATAATTATTTTTTTTTTCATATTGGCATATTTTTTCATATTACCCATTTTATTCCCAGGGAATGTAACTAATCTTTTGATTTCAGATTCCTGTATCGGAACATCCAGCAATTTCATTTTGCTTTTGAAAATAACATTGCACATTGCTCCAGTACCTAACTGCAAATTTAGTTTACTTTTATCTACATGAACGTCAATAGTCCATTTCTCCTCTTTGTTATCTGAATTAAGGTTTAATGTATCTACATAAATTTCTAACTCTTCCTCAGAGTGATGATTCATTAATCTAATTTGTCTACCTTTACTGCTTCGTTTTTTATTTTATAGCTTTTACACTGATTCGTGAAATGATTTGCCTTTTTACACTTAAGACAGATTTTTTCACTATCAAAACTCATGAGATGTCCCACATTTAGAACAAACTTTTGTCTCTTGTTTCTCAGTATTTATCTTTTTGTATGTATTCTTATTCATTAAGTTTACAAATTTTCTCATCTTTTATTATTTTTATTTGATGTGCACTTATTTCTGCAGATCTGCACATATCAAAAGTTTTTTCTAATGTTAATTCTGTTTCAGTAACAATTTTGCTCTCACTATACCATCTTCAATACCACAATTTGATCTTTTATTAGACTATCCATTAACTGTGCAAACTTGCACGATCTAACTTTATTTCGAAGGTCAGTTACATACTCATCTACAGATTCTGATGCGGTTTGATTTGTAATAAAGAATAAATGTCTTTCATACGTAATATTTTTCTTAGGAATACCATATTCCATAAATTTTGTCTTAATTTCACTTAATTTAATTTCTTTACTTTCTTCTATAGGAAATGTATTACATATTTCAAGACCACGAATTCCTATTACATGAAAAGTATTAATTCTTACTTTCTCTTCTTTATTATGTAATCCACTGGCTACTTCATACATTTGGAAGGATTGCAACCATCTTTGCATATTTGAAAAAAGACTTCCTTCAAATTTCATTGGCTCTGGTGGTTTTAAATTTTCTATTTTGAAAGAAAAATACTCCTGACACCATATAAATAAGATGGGTGCACTTTTAACTTTTTAAATTATTTATTTACAGTCATAGAATATTGTATAGTACAGAGAACAGCAATATAATCTAATCAAGTCAAGATGATCACTGGTATATATCGCGGAGCATGACATCACCAGTCAGAACTGCAATATGCCAAATCGAACCCTAATATTCTGCGAATATTGCACAGAGCATCAGGTGTCTGGATGAATGACCCATATTGCCATAAAGGCACATAACATTAATGCATTTTCATGATAAATAGGACCTGGATGGGAGAACCAGTGAATGGAGGCAAAGGGCGGCAAGAGGATTATAAAATGATCCAACATTGCAAATAAGGAAGGGCTGGAGTGTATGAAATAGCAAGTCAATAAGTGTAGTAAAATTAACTGGCAGTGGTTTAAAGTAAGAAAATCTCCTCATAGTGTAAAAAAATACAATGTAAAACAAGTATAATGACAGACGAAACAAAAGCAAAAATAATATGGAAGGAAAATGTGAATAACTAGGTGACAGGAAGATCAGTCATTTTGTGGTGTGTGGCAAATGGAATTAGATCATAGTCCCCTTCAAGTATTAAAATATTTGAAGAGGACTATGATCTAAGCTGAAGAGATTAAATGAATTTACGTATTGACATCTAAGTGCTTTATCGAAGAATCTTGTGTTTGTCTTGTTAAGATAAGTTTCAATGCTGTCAAGTCATGAAGTGACACATTTCTGACATAGTAATGTGGATTAGTAATAATGTGAAAGAAACAATTTTGAATTTTCTGTAATTTCAGGAGATCATTTTTATAGCAGAGGTTAATGCAGGTGAAGCATAAACTAAAACTGGTCTGATAATGGAAGTGTAAACAAAACATTTTTGCCAACGATCCATACTTGTATCTTTTCCAACAATGGGAATTAAACTATTGATAACCTTATAAGGTATTTCTCCCACCTTCTTCACATGCCTTCATGGTGTAGTGGTCTGCAGGCTCGACGCGTAACCGACAGGTTCGTGGTTCGATTCCCGGTGAAGGCGTTGCTCATTTTTCATGCCTCCTAAAATGATCCTTTAGGTTATTACGAAGCATGCCTCCTGCTTCGTAATAACCTAATGTCTCTACAACCTTATTTGCTTTGTTTCTAATATTGTCAATATGATAATTTCATTTTAATTTGGTATTAAAAATTATACCCAAATATTTGGCAGTCTTGACTAAAGGAACAGTTTCTTTGACTAGGGTAAGCTGACTAGTAGGATTAGTCTGGGATTTTTTCCTTCTAATAATAAGTAATTGAGACTTCATGACATTAATAGCAATTCTCCATAAGGTGCACCATTTCTTGATATGAGGTACTTGATCTTGTAATTTTTTAATCGCATGGTTAAAATTTGTAGATCTAGCCACGAGAGATATATTATCAGCATAACACCCAAGGAAGTAGTGATGGTCAAGATTTTCCTTGAGGAAATCAGCAATGCAGAACAAATAAAGAATAGGGCGAAGGATAGATTCTTGGGGGACCCCAGCTCTAATGGGTCTGATGTCTCAACAGTCATTTCCTTGGGTTACGATGAGTTTCCTGTTGAAGGTGAACGACATTAATAGGATGATAATTTCTGTGTCAATACTAAACTAAACTCAGTGGTGTAACAGCCCTAGTGGGCCACAACCTGAAGTGCCTTTTTTCTGCTTTCTTGACCTTTTTTGAGCCCCGGAATGCATCAGTATATGCTCTGGACAAGTGGTCTCTCTCAATAATCATTTGAATAAGTTTATATATGAGCCCCTTATGCCAGACGTGGTCTAATGCTTTCACCACGTCCAGCATGAGTAAGGCAACATTTTCTCTATTATGAGAGGCTGCACCCACAAATTCTGATAGTTTAACTAACTGTTTCGTGGTAGACAGAGATTTTCGAAAACCAAACTGTTCATTGGGTAAAACAGACAAATAAGGTTGCAATCGGCGATGAATAATTCTTTCGAAAATTTTACTAAGTCCACCAAGTAAGCTTATGAGGCGATACCCATTCGGCGATACCCATTCTTTACCAGGTTTAGGTATTAATTTAATTTTTGCACATTTCCAGAAATCTGGAAAATAAGAATGAGTCAAACATGCATTAATTATGCTCGTAAATTTTGTTATTGAGTTTAAGGGTAAATTTCTGAAAGCAATATTTGAAATATCATTCTGTCCTGGTGCTTTCGTGATTTTAAATTTCTTAGAAATATCTTGGACTCTATATGGAGTAGCGAATTTTGGTAAATTTTTAACTGTGGGAGCATTGAGCCAGTCTCTGTATAACAAACTTCGTGAGTGAAGTTAATATCTCTGGGTTCAGCATTAGGAGTAAACTGACTCTATAAGTTATCAGCAAAGCCTCTAGCTTTGACATCATTAGAGAGGGCTACTTCATTATTTGTACAGAGAGGTCGATTAAAACAGCACATTTTCCTCATTCTATTAATATAAGCCCAAAAGGTGCCATCATTGACATCAAGATTAAGAGCAATATGGTTCAGGTTCTGATGTTAGGCTGCGAGTAGCTTGCAAATTTGCTCACTTTGTTCCGGCTGTCATCACATATGGTGCTACTACGAGTGATGCAGTGAGTTGACATGAGAATTTAGGACCCACAGAGAATGTACCAAATGGCAAAATGCCTTGCACTGCCCTCTTCACTGAGAAATATAAAATGAATCTTTTGTTTCAATTTCTTTATAAAAAAAAAAAAACCTTCAGACAGATACCTTTCCATGTGACATAATTAAAACCATTTTTGCATCTTACCATGCTAGGTCATTTCTAATTCTTTAGTAAAAAGAACAGAAAATAAATGCAAGATAAACATCTTAAGAAAACAAATTCAAAGACCAAATGTAGAAAATCCAAACAATTTTCTTTTCAGCGTTCTCCAAAAAAAATAAGAAACTCATCAAAAATTTCCCATAAAATACCACCAAGACATTTTTCACATTTTTATGGGATTATATGTTTATAAATCTTACCTTCTAATTCTTTTCAAGGATGCAATCTAATTGAAAAAGTATCCCTACCAAACTAGTATGAGAAAAAAAGCCAGAAAATTTTCTATTTTTGGAAATAAATCAGAAAAGAAAAGTGTAAACTGAATTTTACAGAGAAAACTGACACATACATTTGAATATTCGATACTCTTCTGTTATTCGAACTGGATTTGTGTGTGTGTATGTAGAGATGCATACGTGAAAACATCCATCCTATCCATACACTTCTAAATCTTGTCCCGATAACAGATGAGTACTGAATATTCTGAACCAATGACAAAGGATAAAGCTGTTATCATGAAAATATATGAAAGAAGACAAATGAAATTAATTTCAAAACAATTACACTGGTTTTATTGTTTTCACTAAGTGCTTTAGAAGCTTCACAGTTTCCAAAGCATTTAGCAAAAGCAGATAAGCTACTGAATTATAGTATTTATTACCTTATTAAATTATTTTTCTGTTCTGTGTTCATAGTATTATTTACTTTTCAGAATCAAAATATTCCCAAGTTGTCAAAATGGAATGTAATTTCACCTTAAAGTATAACAGCAGAAAGTAAAATTGTATTATTTTAATTTTTTTTCACCACTGGTTGAAGAAAAGATAGAGCAGTTTTTGAAATAATATCCAGTATACATAGATTTCTTACCTGCATGGAAATTATGTTTCCAATTTTTCGGGGATACTCAGATAACCGGCACTTGGCGAACTTTCTGAAATCGTGCCAAATCTGGCAACCTCTTGGCGTCATGAAAATCGTTAGGATTTAAGGTTATAGTTTATAACATTTAAGTGGGCTTTTTGAATTTTCATCATTTCACTGTGCTTCTAGTAAATTGTGAGCAAAATGGCTGACGTCGAAAGAGTCGAACGTGTGGATTTTACTTATTTGATTCGGTTGCAAGATAAGGGCGAAAGATGTAGGATAGAATGGTGCGTGAATTATGGTTCGATTGATGATGTACGAATGTCAAAGTGTAAAAATAGTATGAAATTACTTGAAGTGAAAGATGCGACAGATTTGTGTGAATGGAGGTGTGTGTCCGTTATATGTGGTTAAGCACACGGTTGAAATAAGCCGTAGAGTCGGTGTTGAATGAGCGCGCCATTTTGAATTTCATCTCCATTGTATTGTTACATTTTAGTGTGGATATAAACAAATGCGAGTTTCTACTATTTATTATAAATAAAAATTTATTGTAAATAAATATGTAGTTAAAATTGTTTAACCACTTTTTGTTTTTTTTCCTATACTATTGCTGATGTTTCAATAGATCGAAATTTTGAATTTTATCATTTTTTTTCTTCTGCATTTTTTTAAAGTTTTAGATTAAATATGAATCAATGCTTTCTAATCATTTATTGCTTATTATAATTTCCTAAATTTTGTGCTAAAACGTTTTACTCCATTTTGCTACTGTCTTAAAAATGGTATACATTATGAAAAGTTATAATACTGTTGATGCCATAAAATACATAGTTATACACTTTCAAATACTTTATCGTTGTTTTGCTTGCACTTCTGTTTTAGATATTTTTGCATGTTTACATGATCAATTTTTTGCATGTTTACAGGATTCATTCAAATTCGCAACCATCTAATATGGCGATATGATGAGTTAGTGATATTCTAAAACGCGTGAAAATAACCAATTTGGCGACTTTTTAAAAATGCGCCAAACTGGCCCATAATATGCAATTTTACCGCCTTTTTATATGCTTTACACAGATAGGACTGCTCTATTTGGTATGCCCAAGATTTTAATGAATATTTGAGATATCATTTTCGCCTTCCTAACATTGTTGCGGAACCTTAACATTGTTGCTGTTAGTGAACTTTATACATTGAAACTGGATAGGCACAGTCTTCAGTACTTGTTCACATTACCTGAAAACCCCAACGCCTCTTTCATGCCAGGCACAAGGAAGACATTTATATGAGCAATGACATAGGAGTGATTAGTATTTGCATTAAATTCACGAAGAGCCAAGTTTAACATAAAACATATACAATTTATAGTATGCATATAGGATGAAACATTTAGCCATATTTCAGAATTTCAGTGCTAGAAGTACTCATGCATGTAGCACATTTCATTACGTATAAGAGGTAAACACTGAACACTAATTATCAAGGAAAAATGTCTTTGGTTGTGGAAACAGATAAATAATTGATTATTTCTTTTGATCAAACAAGAATTTACATACCTCACACAGGCTCATGGGTAAGCTTTATGCCATTCCGTATAATCACAGCAAACCCTAAATCCTGCCTCAAAGTGCCTTTCAAAATTCTAACAATCTCACTGTCCAAAATTATGTCATTGTGCGAAATCAAACCAGATTTGAAGTCACATAATGAGGTTTCTTAGCTGCATGGACAAGTGCTTAATGCATAGGTAAATAAAATTTGTTACTAATATTTACTGAAAGGAGAAGTTTTCCTTCTGTGTAGATTTCTTCAAATTCTTCACCACTCTAATGAATGATTAGATACATCATTTGCAACATTTCTCCCTTATTTTGATATATACATTTAAATCACCTTTAAATGAATTTTTACATACCTTACTTACAAAGTTTCTTCCTTTGTGAATAAGCACATATAGTTTTAAATTACACTTTTTACTAAATATCTTACATAATTCACACATGAATTTTCTGTCTTTTGTGAATGAGCATATGCACATTTAATTTCCACTTTTGATTATATGACTTCTGACATACTTCACACACATGAGATTTCTCTCGTGTGTGAATAAGCATATGCTTGTTTGAGCTATCGTTATCACTAAACGTCTTCCGACATTCCTCAAACATATGAGGTTTTTCTACTTTGTGAATAAGCATATGCTTGTTCAAACTATCTTTTACACAAAACACCTTCTTACATTGTTCACACATATGAGGTTTTTCCGTGTGAATAAGTATATGCTTGTTTAAATGAGTTTTTTGATTAAATGATTTCTTACAAACTTCACACATGTGAGGTTTCTCTCCTGTGTGAATAAGTAGATGCTTATTTAAATGCTGCTTTCGTGTAAATGACTTATTACATACTTCACACATATGAGTTTTCTTTCCTGTATGAGTAAACATATGCTGTCTTAAACTACATTTTTGTGTAAATAATTTCATACATACTTCACAAACATGAGGTGTCTCTCCTGTGTGAATAAGCATATGCTTGTTTAAACTATCCTTGTCACTAAACAAGTTTTTACATACCTCACAAATATGAGGTTTCTCTACTACATGAATAAGCATGTGCTTATTTAAACTATCTTTTAGACGAAATGCCTTCTTGCAGAGTTCACACACATGAGGTTTCTCCGTGTGAACAAGCATATGCTTGTTTAAATTATACCTTTGATTAAATGATTTCTTACAAACTTCACACATGTGAGGTTTCTCTCCTGTGTGAATCAGAAGATGCTTATTTAAATGCTGCTTTCGTGTAAATGACTTATTACATACTTCACACATATGAGTTTTCTCTCCTGTATGAGTAAGCATATGCTGTCTTAAACTACACTTTTGTCTAAATAATTTCATACATACTTCACAAACATGAGGTGTCTCTCCTGTGTGAGTAAGCATATGTTGCCTTAAACTATACTTTTGTCTAAATAATTTCCTACATACTTCACACACATGAGGTTTCTCTCCAGTGTGAATTAGCATATGGTTCTTTAAACTATTATTTCCTGTAAATGATTTCATACATACTTCACACATATAAGGTTTCTCACCTGTGTGTATAATCATATGCTCATTTAAATTGCCTTTTTGACTAAATGTTTTCTTACATACTTTACACACATGAGGTTTCTCTCCTGTGTGAATGAACATATGAATTTTCAAACCAATCTTTTGTCTAAATGGCATCTTACATACTTTACACACATAAGGTTTCTCTCCAGTATGAATGAGCATATGCTCCTTTAAACCAAACTTATGTCTAAATGACTTCTTACATACTTCACACATATGAGGTTTCTTGACAGGGTGAATGAGCATAGCCTCTTTGAAAATACTGTTTTGCTTTAATGATTTATTACAAACCTCAGAAACGTGAGGTTTTTCTTCTGTTTGGGTGTGCATATGCTCTTTTAAAATATTGCTTTATGGTATCTTACATATATCTCCAAGAATATGAAATTTTCTGCACATGCTTACAGTCTTGGTATATACCACAAGATGTTCATGCTCTGCATGAACCTGGGTTGCTTAACAATGATTTCACCTACAGTAGTTCACGGATGCTTCACTCTAGCTTTTGATGCCTAATGAGACTAAAGCAAATACATGTTATTATATGCATCAATTACCAACACATACTGCGCATGGGATTTATCTGGTGTATTCATGCCTTGATTTCCAGGAACACTTCATTAATTTATTATTTTTCACACAAACATGATTTCTTGCCCAATTATATACACATGTTTAATTATGAAGTTATTCAATTTTTTAATTTCACTTCAATTTTGTTATACATACACATATCGATTACAAGCAATTTTGATTTTTCTAGTGCTGTTAGTTAACCAGTGCTTAATATTTTAAAGATGGTACTTATTTAAATGTATTTAACAGTTCTACATTTCACAACACACAATTTCTGAAGTACTTTATCCTAGGGAAACCATAAACAATTCATTCTTTGCTTTCGACTTATATTACACATAGAACACGATCTTATCTCCCCGAGATCTGTCAATACATAATCTTTGTATTGGTTATCCGCTTACAGAACAGGGTGGCAGTTTTCCAAAAAAAATCTTCGGTGGTGGGTGATCGTCAAGGGGGAAATTCTCACATGCAAGTATGGCAGATACAGTTCTGTTATCAAACCCTGATTATGCGAAACGTAAACAAAGTACAGAGGTGTCTTGTTTTGCACCTACTAAGTCGTTCATTGGTATGGTGAAGATTCACGATTGACAAGGGCATGAAATGTGCGTTTTACTTCTTCCTCTGGAACGGTGTTTGATACACCTGGGTGCCTAGGCTCACGCCTTAATCCCAAATAGAACATAGTTTAAAGTTTCGAAATATTTTAGGAAGTAACTTATTTAAGATATAGTAATTTTTTAAAATTTAAATTTTGAAGAGATTCACAAACTATATATTCAAGCCTCAAAGCTGTCTAAATGAATCTATGTTATCATGGTAATTTTGTGTTGTGTCTTTGCAGTGTGGGTTCAGGTAAGAGCAGGGTGCAATAAAAACGGACTAGTTTAACAACACTAACATTTATTTCTAACTACTAAGACAGACATAGCGAGCCGGTCTACATTACACCCTAGTCTCGTATCTAGACGTTCTCCGGATATATGAGTACTAATACTCTTGAAGTCAGTGCTACATTTTGAATCAATAGGTCTTAAGTGATGAACAAATACATACAATGCACACAAGATATTAATGTAAATATACATAAATAAAAACAAAAGAATACCGAATAACATGACTAAGTAAATATAAAAATCAGACTTTCATGATTACACTTGGATTGAGAATGGACACTGGCCTTTTTTATTAGTATCGTTCTTATAATAGTAATTATAAATTTTGAGCTCAGAGTTAGTTACAGTACGTAAACGAATGTGAAACTGTCTAGCCAGGTGGTAGTAAAAATTTCTCAGATGAATCCGCATGTGTATTATTTCTAATATAGTATGGTGCGTTTGTAATTTGCCGCAGAACAACATTCTGGGCAGTTTGCAGTTTTTACGTAGAATTTTACATGAATGCGCCCAGACTGGACAAGTGTAACAAAGCATAGGACGCAGAATGTATTTACAAATGAATAACTTATTATCTATGGATTGAACGCTGTTTCGGGCAATTAAGGGGTTGAGTTTAGCTTTACGAACCCGAAACTTCTGAATAATAGAGTGTATATGTCAGACAATTTGTGAAGATCACTTCTAAATAAGTGACTTGCTTAGCCCACGGCAGTGAAATTCTATAAAACTACAGGTTTTATTGAACTTTTCTCTTTTTAGTGAAGACTATGGTAATCCCTTTTTCAACATTGACCTGAATTTTCCCTTTCAGCTAGGCCTTTATATAACTGCGGTGCCGAACACCAGAGTGCCTAGGTTCTAAGAACCATACATCGGACAGGTAAGTATAGTTACGAATATTGTGAATTGTAACAAAATGGATCTTAGAGATCATAAACTTATAAGGGAAATACATAATTATCATGAAATTGAACTTAATATTTTCTAAGTAGATGTAAATAAAAATTCATTATTTGTAGTAGAAAGCAGGTCAGGCACAGAAAACCTGTAAAGAGAACATACGCATGGCAAGAAACAATAATAGGCAAGTGCGAGACTTTTGGTGCCACTAGGTGAATTCAGCTAGGCCTCTAGTGCTTGTATGTGATTTGGAAGATGTTATATGACTGGGCTAAGAAATGCATTTTGAGCAAGGATCGCTGGGTCGTCAGCATGAGTGTGGTGGGTATATCATTCACATAAATACTGAAAACTGTATGCCTAGTAGCGACCCCTGAGAGATGCTAGCTGGACCCAAACGTTTAGGGGAGTAAGTGTTAGACAGGTAAACGATAAAGTGTCTACTTGTTAGGTAGGATTTGATTATGCGTGTAATCTAATCTGCAAAGCCTAGATTGTGGATTTTGTATATTAGTGCATCCATTCAGAAACGGTCAAAAGCTTTCGCTATGTCCAGAAATAAACCCCCAGTATACTTCTGGGGTCTTGTAGTGAATTCCTTCAGAGATGCGTTCCACAACACGATAAAGTTGATAGGATGTAGAGAATGACTTTGGAAATCCAAACTGGTATAGGATCAGTATATTGTTTGCTTCCAGATGATCACGTATTCGTTTGGGAATAACTGTTTCCATAAGCTTACTTATTTATGCAAGGAAGTAGCCTAATAAGTCTACACGACACAGGTTCAGATGCAGGTTTATTTGGTTTGAGAATAGGGGCGATTTTAGCTGTTTTCCACTCCTGTGGAAACTATTGCCATCGAAGTGTAGTGTTGAAAATGTTGGTCAGCTTGAATATTAACTTGAGTGATAGCATCTTCATCATATTGTTGTTTATTTGGTCATACCGGGGTTTTTGCTGTTCTTTAAATTCTTAACATAGCCAATAACTTCCGACGGTTGGACTGGAACGATGTTGTTAGTGAGTGGGTTTGTTGTGTAATTTATGAAAGTCAGAGATAATCTGTTCTCTATTATTTTGTCATGCATATTGTTTATGCAAAACTGTAATTCCAGATGGGAAGCTAAGACTTATGCCTTCTCAGTTTCGGTGTAATGGATCCTTTTAGGGCCTTTAAGGCGCGGAACATTATTGTAGCATTTCCTATATCTAGAGCATGCTCTTCAGATGGAACTATGATCCGTAGAAAGCAGACTTAGATAATTAGTCCATTTTTGTTGTAACTGAAAATTTGTTAAGAGACCTGACGGCATCATTCAATCAATTGAGCAGTTGCTTGTCAACAGGAAATCTAGTGCGTTGGTATTGTCTTCTTGTAGGATTTCGCCTTTCAATTAGATATTTAAGTTCCATAATATTTTTGGGTTTGGAATTTTTGATAATTTTACAGGCATTTCTGCGAGTATGTAATATTGAATACGTAAAGTCCCTAACTATCAATGTCATTATGTCACTCTCATTATGTACTCTTGGCAGTGTGTAATTTATGTTGTTTAGAATTTTAAGAAACTTCGGTTAGTCAGTAACAATGGCTCTTTTGACTGGTGTGATATAATAGCTGATGTCCAGGAGAACTGACTGGATTATGATCAGAGAGCTCATCCAGCACAAAAGCATCCAGTGGGTCACTGGTATTTCTGAGCAGAAAGAAATCTATAATTCCTGAAGACCCAGTACCATATCGTGTTGGAGGTTTTGAAGCTGCTATGCGTAATGCAGCAGAATTGGCCAAATCGTAAATTACGCGTCCTTTGCTGTTTGAGGTCAAGCAGTTCCACGCGCGATGTCCAGCGTTAAGGTCATCACCTATGGCAGTACGGTTTCCAAATGTGAGTAAAGTATTCAGATCGGATCGTTTCTTTGTAGGGTTCCAATTTGAGGGAATATAGACGTAAATTAAATGTGTATGTCAAAGAAGTGTTTGTTGTGAGTGCAATTGCTGTGACCTTAACGGCTAAAAGCTGTGGAATTGTAAAAGAGTAGAGAGGAATGCAGCTTTTGATAAGGACAGCTGTGCCACCCCCATGGTTTCTGGACCTGAAGAGCCCATAAACATTGTAATTGCTTACATAAATAGGATGATTAGGGCTAAGCTAATGCTCTGTATGAACATATCGGGGGTGTACTTATTTATAAGGACCCGAAGTTCATTAATCTTTCGAGACAGTCCATTAGCATTCCATGTAATGATATTCAAATTATTCTTCAATTATTGTACCCTTACTCAATTATTGTTGGCATAATTGCTGGAAATTGGGGTAATGATCTTCTTATTTAGCATATCTTTGTTATGCCATTCAATAATTAGTTCTTTAGATTTATCTCCAGTCCGGTTAGGCATAGTGGTTAGGGCTTGTGCCGGTTAAGTCTCCAGTATCTATTGAATGCTGCGTAACTTGTGTAAAACTAGGCGTATCGCTAAATAAAGTAGAAAACTCACTTACCACTTGCCGGAACTTTTCTTGTTCTTCACATGGCAGGTGTTTCAGGTTTACTGCGGGGGGCTCCGCTTTCACTTCCAGGACTGGCTCATGGATAACTTGAGCGACGCTTGCTGAAAATCTAACTGGGCTTCGGCTAATGACAGAAAATTCTACCCCCAAGATAATACAAACCTGCAAATTTTTAACTTTGAGAAAAATTTTTAACTGCTCGTCCTTAATACGGATATATAGAGGTACTTTGGCGGTGCGCCGCCCAACCGCTATAGTGATTAGCGTCGCCGACTGCCGTGCCTGAGTTCCAATCCCGCAGAATGCATGGATGTTTGTAAATGTATAGTGCCGGTGCGGCATGGCGGCACTTTAAATATGCGGCGAGCCGGAAGTCCTCTCGTGTGGATTGGTGGAAAGGGAGAGGGGTGGAAGACCCTCGGACTCGTCCCCCCGGGGTGCTCTCCATCAAAATTGGGGGCGGAAAGGAGCTAAATCGCACTGTCACCTGAATGGTGCTCAAGGTTGTTGCCAACGGCAGGCGTAATCGAGCGCCCCTTGCCACGTGGATTTCGTGGGCTTGGGCTGACTATACGTCAGACAAGTGAGCATAAGCAACCACAACAACTTTGGTGGTGCATTTACAGCTTTCTTCCTGGGCCGCTATAACCGTCGTAACGTTTGTGCTCTGTGAAAGCATTTCTTAAAAAATAGTTCCGAAATACAGCTGCATTGAGCGTCGGCATCCAGGACAGCGGTGGCAGGGATATTATTCACCAGAACTTCAATTTTAGGGAAAACTAGGTTTTTCACATTGACTGTATTCAGCTTTATGGTAGAGCGATTTTTATGTCCTTGGGGTTTGTGCACCCTCCCGTCAGCAGAAATCCGTTTCAGTTTATACCTTCTTTAGCTTTTTTCAGGGCCTTCTTTCTTTTTTCACTGACTTTCATTCTTCTTGTCTGGCTTACAGTTGAACTGTCGACGTTCGCCGGTTGCTTTTGAATTTTCGTTTTTTTCGACTTGCTTCCGTATCCTTTCTTGTTCTTGCTTCCATTGTGACCTTGACTCAGCAAATTGGCTTCGTTGCTCATATTGGCGTCTTCTTTCGCTGCTTTCAGACTGGACTGCGAGCTCGCAGAATTTATCGACTGTCGTAGGGTTCTTTAATTCGATGAAATCTTGTACTTGGGGTAGTAATCTCGGCAAAATCACCTGGATTATTTCAGGATCTGCCCGGCTTCCATACAGAATTTTGAATACTTGTATTTTTCTTAAAATAAAATTCGATAAATATTCAATTCTTTGCTGGTATACACTGGAATGTTCCGTTTTTCTAACTTGACTCGATTCCTTACTACCGGAAAGGCCTTCACTAAAGCAGTTTTAAAATTTTCGCACGTATAGGTGAGACTTCCTGGTTTACCCACGAGGCGTTTTCCGATATACTTGAACCAGCTGAGCGCTTGACACTTCAAGGCGCTGGTAGCCAAGGTGACTTGGCTAGATCTGAAATTCATGGACAGGATACAGCAAAAAACGGGCATTAAACTTCTCCAAGAAGTTGTTCACCACTGAATTTCCATCGAAGGTTGCCGACGGCTTCATTGCTGCTCGCATGGCCTGAACGATGCACCCGAATCCTTCTAGGCTGGCAGTTCGGGATTCTGGGCCGATGCTGCAGATACATCAAAATTCTTCTTGATTTTCGGCCATGATTCTTCTTCGGGCGACACTGTCAGGATTACTGTTTCTTCTAGTTTGTTTTGCAAACATAAATGGAGTCCTGAGTCGGAACAGAGAGCTTACTCAAAGCTATGTTCGGGAGCGTGTAGAAAATACAACAAAAATAAGGAGGGTTAACTTTACACTTTATTTCTCCCAGCGTATAGCCGTTCCCGCACTTCGGGATACAGAAACCAACACTTATGGTCTAAAACGTATAAAATAATAAATTAAAAAAAAAATCTGAAATGTTTCAGATTTTAAATTACGTCCAAAGGGACGTTTATTTAACATTCTGTGTGTTACCTTTATTTGTTAAATACCATGTTCTTCGCACTTAAACCATAAAATTCAGTTCAACAGCAATATCGCAAAATAATTTTAAATTGAGCATATCTTTAGAAATTTCGGTACACGCTCTCACGCGCTGGAGATAAAAATGTTTTTCTGTACAACGTTGGTATTGCTGGCTTTGAAATCTTTGAGTTTGTTAATGAAAAATTCGTTAAAGTTTTAGAGAATATTGTTACGAATTTCACATTTATTTGGCTATTTATTTAGAACTGTAATTAAAATTCCTTTTTATTTTCCCGTGCAACGCACGCAGACGATTTTTGAAGAGAAAGCTACGTCAAAAAAAAAAAAAAAATAATAACATGCATACATTTATGCAGATTTTTCATTTTTTAAACTTTAATGCAGAGCGATAACATTTAGTGGCAACAATTTGAAAAGTGAATCGGGCATTCAGAGTGAATCAACGCAAAATCGCAAAACGAAAGTAATAGTCCTTCGGGACTAAATCCCTTTGGACTAATAACCTAATTAAATTAGAACTAAACTTAGATGCTTTACAGAGAGTAGTAACGCGAAGATTAGCCTTTTAATACTACGTATGCAGTGAGCGGAATACACAATACGTCTTCTATATCAGCAAGAACTAAGTTCTGTCCTTAAAGGCAGACATGAAAAGCCCATCCGTGGTAAAAGCGGCGAGAAGTCTCTCTCACTTTTTCTTGGCCAAAAGCCATGTGCTGTAACCTCAGTTTTAAAATCTACAGTCTACAGGCAACATTACAACTTACAGGCTGGCAGTTCGAAATTCTAGGCCGATGCTGCAGGTACATTAAATTCTTGATTTTCGGCCATGGTTCTTCTTCGAACGCCACTTTCAGGACTCCTATTCCTTCTAGTTGCCTTTGCAAGCATAACCGGAGTCCTGAGTAGGAACAGGGAGTTTACTCAAAACTATGTTCGTGCGCGTGTAAAAGATATAATAAAGATAAGAAGGGTTAAATTTACCCTTTATTTCTCACAGCGTGCAGCCATTCCCCGCTTCAGGATACAGAGACCAGCAGAAAGGCAGACATGAAAAGCATGCGCGTGGTAAAGCTTAAAATACCTATACAATTTGCAACCTCATTTGCATAAATAATTCTACTCGTGCTTATTCTGGTCGGAAATGGAAAATAAGAGCGGATAGCAAAGTTTTAAAATAAAATAAATGTAAAACTTAAAAATCTTTACAATTCTGGCTTCTGATGCGGGCCAACCGAACGCCCAGCGGGCTCAGTAGTGTGGCGGAGCAATACCTGTAAAAGTCACTGACGAAGCTCTGGTGCAGCGTCCACTTTTCTCTGTTCCCTGCCATTGCACATCTGGATGAGGTTACCTTCAAGGCATCGAGCCAGATCTTTTCAGATGATGGTAATCTCCTGTATCGATGGTCATATTGCAAGGAACTCAATTTATATGCCCCATGATGAGAAGTCCATTCCTGTTGCCATTTACTGGAGAAACCTGAAGCACTTTAAAATGGGATGTTTCAGTATCTGACAATCTCCACTCCGTGAGATGGCCACTAATTTGTTTCCCGTTTCCTGCTGGGAACCACCGAAGTTGCAGCACTTTCAGTCGGTTTTTACCACTCATATTCCACTTTAAGGCATTTAACTGCCTGGGTTAATCTGTAATTTTGGTTCTCCAAATATCAAAATTTTATTTGCTGCTTTATGCACGAGAAAATAATATTTCAACCGCATGCATTAGGTATTTTAGACTTGTAAAAATTAATGATAATATATATAGCGTCTTTACAAAATTACAACCTTCAATACACTACATGTAAAGCAAATGCAAGTTTGAAAATTCAAGTATATACAGAACACGTAAAAAATCATAGAAAAACGAAATATACACAATAGCAATGGAAAGTTTTAATGCCCATTACACATAACTAGGTTGTTTTTTAAAAGATATAAAATGGATCAGGAACTGCATATAGTAAATATGACAGTTGTATGAATTATGTGAGCTCACAAAATACTAGGGGTAGAAAATCAGTCAGTAATTAAAAGTGGAATTAACCGGCACTGAGTTACCAAAACCAGATCCAGCAATTTTTGGTGTCGCAGGCAATCAAAATATTCGTCATCTTTTACAAATCAAACATATTTAAAATTTAAAGTGAAGTATCATATTTACTCACGTATTTCCCCCTTTTCCTACTAATTTCACTGCTTGAAAAACTGGGATGGGAAGAATATGCAATGTATACAATTTGTAAACAGACAAGGAAATTGATAAACATAGCCTATTAAAACAACAAACATAGTACATGCACACTATTTCTTCTTAGATGAGGAAACTGATAAATGAAGAACATTAAAAAGCATACATAATGGCAGAGTTATTTTATTATACCATCTAGTTTAATGGACTAAATTTCAATAATATTCTTTTTGCTTACACAAAATAATTTCCTGTTTGTGAACGCATTTCACATTGGTACCAAATATCAAAAGTTTCTAGATCATATTCTGGGGGGAGGGAGGATGTGCGAGGAGTAAATTACAGGTTACTTTATTTAGTTGTTGCTTGGGGATAAGCCTAGTGCCCTTGAAAATATAAGTGCAGGGTAACTGCCTAAGTCACCATCTATGCTTGAAGCTGACTGTACCGTTCACATAAAATAGAAAATGATTTATGAGAAACGTATCTTACTATTTGCTTAAAAGGACATATTGTAAAATACCATTAAAAAGAAAAGATGTACATAATATAATTTCAAATTATTTGTATTGAAATATAAGCATCTTGAAATGTTAATACGATTGAAAAGTCCTTTGCTTATTCACATATGGCATTATTTATATCTACCCAGTTGAGACCTACGAAAGATTAACAAAGGATTATCTATAAAAAAAGTATCTTTCTTAATATGATGTTCTATTTTTTACAGCAACAGAAAATACCAAAATTTATACATGAACTAGAAAACATTTTTAAATAAAAAGCAAATTACAAAATATCAAGGATTATAATTACTATAAGATAGCAGTGTCAGTGGTCAATGCTAAAATTTTCAACTTAATAGTTGGTTAAAAAAATACTTATTTTTATCATTCAGAGCAAAATGCTTTCAAAGCGCTGGATGACTTCAAAATAGCAAGAGAAATAAATAACTTCAAAATAACTGCATGCCCTCCAAGTTTCAAAAACACAGAGAATATTTTAAAATTCAACACACAGATCTTTGCTAATGTCATTTCCTTCTCGTTGATTTTGGGATGGTTTTATGGCAAAAGAATTAAATTTATCAAGATACACTTTAAAACAGTTCACATCATGAATATTTTCTTATCAAATATCTATTGCAAATTCTAAGCAATGAGTTATTACTATGTTATGAATTATTTGTAGAAGATTGATTGCGACTCCTTATTTTCTTTTACCATTTCACTAGCCATATTGGAACATAATGCAATTAAATGATTTTCCAATAATCCATATAAACTTCGAACATTAATTATACAGATATGCATACATTCAGTGGTAGTACTTTCTAGTTCCTCACAAAGGGCTTGCGAGAGTGCCTCCAAAGCTTAACAGTGTATCCATCCATCAATAATGTATGCATGCACACAACACTGCAAATGCTAAAATCTGAATGATGAAATACTTGTAGTAAAATTAAATAAGAGTGCATCTCAACAGAGAAGAAAATATTGTATGGTAATAGTTACAACAGATAGGCAGGGCAGCTTGTAAAGGAAAATGCCAGTTAAAAAGTATACATCAGTGGTTTTCAAACCATGGGTCAAAAAAATTTATAGTGGGATTGTAAGGTGGCTAAAATTCCTAAAAAATCTCGAATTGATGGTATATAACTGAGAGTCAAAGCTCTGGTTTGGGTCGTGAAATTGTTTTTTCAGGTTGCTTCCATTTTTATGAAAGTCACACTGCCATAAATTTTTAATACTACTGGCATATACAAATGTCTACTGGAATGCACTCTACAGAGAATTGTATGCCAAATGAAAGAAGAAATTATATGACTGATGTATGTAGTAAGTTATATGCACATGTACTGCTACATATGTAGTAATTTATTTGTACTTAGAGACATATATTCGTACCATACGGGTAAGAAACCACATACATGTACTCATGGCATTTATTCTAAAAATTTAGACTTCTATCCCCAAAAAACTTAACCAGACTAATGACAAACCACATGAATGAATCATAAAAAATCATTTACCCACACACATACGATTTAAATAAACATGTTTACAAACACGGGACCAAATACATGAATATAATGCTTGTAAATCATTTGCACCCACAAGTGCATTAAAGAGACAAATGTTTTTAAATAACAATATGAAATGACATGAATGTGATATTTGCAACTAGTTATTCACAGTTAAATCTGTGTTAAAAACAAACATACTTTATCCACAATGGGAGAAATCATAATCATGTACTAAATGCTGCAGTTGACATAAATTCAAAGATCAGTTTAAAAATGCATGTGCTTATTTATTCTCATGAGAAACCATAAGAAAATGTAATTATGTTTATATGCAATAAATTATTTGCATGCTGTAATGACTTAGTGTATTAAAAAAATATACACTTCCAAGACGATCTCTCTAATTTAATTTTCACATATTTCATGTTACATCAGCATTGCATCGAATTCTATTCTTGTGAAACTTCTGTGATTTCCACAATACTTTTTTCTAGTAATCACCATGATGTTATTTCTAGCAAACTATAAATGAAAATAAGAAAACATCCAGAATTACAAAATAACCTTTCTTTTAGGAAAAAAGTTACTAGAAGAACAATTTCTTTTAACTTCTGAAATTTTATTTGAATTTTAAAAACCAAACACAATGTAAAACCAAAAATTAAAGTTGAGAAATTATTCATATTGGTATAAACGTATTTTTAATAAACTTCTGAAAAGAAGTCTCAATTAAACTCAGGTGAAATACTAAATTATAATTAAAAGTTCTAATTAAAATTTATTAAGATTTACAATAAAATGTAAAATTATGCACTTTAAAGATATTTACTGAAGTGAAAGAGGAATTTAGTTGGAAATAAAGGATATAGATTTTAAAAAATCAGAATAAGGAAATTTTAATTTTCCTAAAGCACACATACACTAGTTTGCCACATACTGTGCTACGATGAAAAAGATCCTTTTTATTTTTACATTATTAGTATTATTATTGTTTTTTTTTTTTTTTTTTTTTTTTTT